>JBBPBX010014295.1:0-18994 GCA_038048925.1 Garcialebias charrua
GTCCTCTGCAGTTACTTGTCCCTGCTCATCCTTCGTTTCATGTTTTTTAAGTACTTACTACTTTCTTTGTCTCAGTTTGTGCCCTATAAGTACAAATTATACATTCACATGATAACTCGCACCTAAGTCGCTTTGTCCAATTATTGGCAATAAATTGGAAAAATCCATAAACATGTCGCACCTTTATTTAAGTTGCATCTTTTATGTGTCACCGCTAGGCGAAGCGTCAGCACGTCATTTGCCCTGCTGAAAATGGCGGCAACAGAAGCATGCACGGAAGGACTTTTAACACAATTAGCATGGTATAAACAATTATTTGTCTACTGAAAATTATAGCAAAGATGTGTCTTAGCTTAACCGTTCCTTAATAAATTGACGTAATGGTCAAATCTGCTGGATTTAAATTGTTTCGCTTTGACGTCTTCCAAACGGTTGCGCGCGCTACGAAAATAAATTATAAATAAATCGAATTTTAGCTCAAACAACTCCAACAGCTAACAGTTTGTAAATGACAACCAAGTAATTACTTTCTGTAAGCTTAAAGAAAATCTGCTTTGTGGTTTATGAGTTATTTAGATAAATAGTAGCCAGAAAAACAACAGAGCTATAAGCTGCACATTTACGCTCATAAAACATCAAATTTGATCTCAAACAATTCCAACAGTTTAACCAATTTACACTACATGTGATCCGGCTCCATCCCGCTCCGCTCCGCAGGTCACAGCTGAGCATTTCAAGTCCAGTTTACACTACCTCCGCTCCGCTCCGGTCCGCCTGGATGCGCCGCTCCGAGACGCATGCGCGGGAATTGCGAGATCGCGCGATAAATCAAGTGATAAATAAGGAAGTCAGAACAAAACAATTCATTCGGTGGAAGAAGGAGAACAACAACTCCTCATCCATTGTTGCGTCTGCCTTGATCTTCTCTCGTAAATGAGCGACAGGACATGGTTTGAGCGACAGGACGTGATTTATTACATTTCAGAATAAAATACTTTTTTTATTTTTTTATTTCTTGTATTGCGTTTGTAGGCGTAGTCATAAATTATAGTTTGACAGCATTTTTGTACAAATAAATCCGTATAGAGCCCGTGGTGATTTTATTTTGTAAATACGGATGTTGTGCTCGTTCCTTTTCCTGTTGGTGCGACGTAATCTTTAAAAGTTGACTCTGGCACAGCTCCGGCGTCCGGCAGAAATAGGATCGGTTTCTAATTTTGACAGACTGCCGTCCGCTCGCCGCCGCCGTGCGGAGCCAGTGTAAACGCTCTCATTGATTATAATGGGTGCGTATTTGCTGCGGAGGTCGGACCGGAGCGGGGCGGAGCCGGAACGCATGTACTGTAAATTGGGGGTAACAGTTTGTAAATGACCAACAAGTAATTACTTTCTGTAAGTTTAAAGAAAATCTGTCCTGTAGTTCATGAGTTATTTAGATAAATAGTAACCATTTTTGCTAACAAACACAGCTAACAGTAGTTACCCCCAGAGCAGGAGGCCGGGCTGCGACAGAGTCAGTCCGACCAGTGGAGGCTGCCGTCGGACACATGAGGTGGGAACGGTCGGTTTACCCTAGCGGACAAAAGTGGTACTGCACCATTTTTTGCCAAAACATAAAACGGTCATATCTGAGCCAAAAATTGGTCTAAAAATATGGGGGAAAATCCACAAACATGTCTCACCTCTCTATTAGTCACAGGTCATGCAAATTAGGCAAAAAAGGTGTGACTTATAGACTGGAAAAAACGGTACTCAAAACAGACAATAAACATATACGTTTTTCCATGGTGCTGTTTGTTTTTCTTGTTGCTGTTGTCTCATCTGAATAATGCTGGTGTAGTCTGGGTAGGGACACCTTTCTGTTCTCAAATTAATCCTAATAAATTCATAAAAATGTAATGAAATTATTTGCTCATAAACTGCTTTAGTTACAAACTGTGACTTGACCCAAAAACATACCGGCTCAGAGTGTAGTAGTTTGCATACCATTATTATTATTATTATTATTGTAATTATTATTATTATTATTATTATTATTATTATTATTATTATTATTATTATTATTATTATTGTTGTAATTATTATTATTATTATTATTATTATTATTATTATTATTATTATTATTATTATTATTATTATTATTATTATTATTATTATTATTATTATAGATAATAGCTTACAAATAAAATTAATAAATTTAAAAAAATGTTTTGTAGTTTTATGGAAAATTTTAATTCCATCCCTTTTCATTTCTAGGATTCAGGGCATTTCATCATTTTTTTTGATAACCTTTGAGTTTATATTAAATGACTTCACGGCCACTGAGAGTGAATTTCATCTTAGTAGGTGTTCATCAGAAAATGCTGTAACCAAATTTAAAGATTTCCTTCCATCATTGTTTTCCTCTGCCTTGCAGGGTAATGCAACAGAGAGCAGTGACTTAAATGGTCTTGTTAATGAATTTACAACTTCAATGCGAACTCCACTTGATAAAATTGCTCTGCTGAAAAATAAAGTAACCAATCAGAGGAGACTGGGTCCTTGGTTCAATTCTGAGTTTTGTACTTTAAAGAAGGAATCTTCAGGTTTCTCTTGTGAATGAGTCCCTGAGTCTCAATGGGACTAACTTGTATAAATAAAGGTTGATTTCTTTTTTTTCTTTTTTTTCATTTACCTTTATTTATACAGGTAGTCTCTTTGAGCCACTAGAACTCATTTTCAAGAGAGACCTGTTTAGGGAGCAGATCGTTGGGGTTGAGGGCCTTGCTCAGGGGCCCAGAGTGGGGCGAATGAGGGTGGAGGCAGGTGAGGATGTTTCACCCTTTTCCACCCACATTTTTTGATGTTGTCGGTACCGGGGCTTGAACCGGTGATCTTCCAATCACAGGCCCACCGTCTCTAACCTCTGCGTCACCACTCCCCCTGAAAAATGTATAAAGCTAGCCTTGAAGTCCTGCACCTTTGTGACCTCTGCTTCTTGCAGCCAAATTGTTGGTAATTTTATATTCTCTGTTATTTTAATATTCTCTATTTTTTTAAGTACCGTATCTGTTTTTTTTTCTTTTTACATCTTGTCTGGTTTCTTGTGTATGTTCCTTTGTGCTGAAACTCTGGCACAATAATTTCCTGCGCATGTTACTTAGAACCCAAAATGAATGAAGTTGGCAAGGATGGGCAAATCCAGATGGATTTGAAGGGAGGAGAGCCCACTGTACTGCACAGTTATTGACCAATCTCATTCTTCTTCTACTTCTTATTCTTCTTTCAGCTTTTCCCTCTTCAGGGTTCACCGCAGCAAGTCATCCTCCTCCACCTCACTCATTCCTCTGTATCCTCTATCCTCACTCCAACCACATCCATGTTCTCTTTAACTGCATCTATATATCTCCTCTTTGCCTTTTTCCTGTCAAATGCATTTCTAACATCCTTCTACCAACACACCCACTGTCCCTCCTCTGGACATGTCCAAACCACTGTCCCTCCTCTGGACATGTCCAAACCATCTCAGTCTGACCTCCCCAACTTTATCTCCCAGTTGTTCAACATGTGCTGTACCTCTGATAATCTCGTTCCTAATTTTATCCATCCTTGTCACTCCTTAGGAGAACCTCAGCATCTTCATTTCGGCCACTTCCAGTTCTTTCTCCTGTCTTTTTGCCATTAACACTGTCACCAAACCATCCAACACAGCTGGTCTCACCACTGTTTGTAATTGTAAGATTTTCCTTTGACCGTTGCTGACACCCCTTTGTCACAAATCACACATGAATAATTTCTCCATCCACTCCATCCTGCCTGGACTCTCTTCACCACACTCCCCATTTTCCTGGACAGTGGAACCCAAGTACATGAAGTCCTGCACCTTTGTGACCTCTGCTCCTTGTAGCCTAATTGTTGGTAGTTTTATCCATCCATCAATTATCTTTTGCCCGCTTTTTCCATTTTGGGTCACAGGGGTCGCCGTTGCCCATGTCCAGCAATCCCTGTGCGAGGGGCAGATTACACCTTGGACAGGTCTCCAGTCCATCACAGGACCACAGAGAGACAAACGAGACAAACGAGACAAACAACCATTCACTCTCTCACTCACACCTACGGACAATTTAGAGTTACTAGGCAGTCTAATATGCATATTTTGGTCTGTGGGAGGAAAGTGGAGTACCTGGAGAAAACCCACATATGCACGGAGAGTACATGCAAACTCCACCCAGAAAAGCCCTCAGACTGGGATTTGAACTGACATCCTTCTTGCTGAGAGGCAGCAGCTCTGCCAGTTGCACCACTGTGCTGTATACATATACTTTGTATATATATATATATATATATATATATATATATATATATATATATATATATATATATATATATATATATATATATATATATATTAATGGTGGGATAGTTAACGCGTTAACTCATGAGATTAATGTAAAATGATTAATCAGTTAATATTATAAAAATGAAGATTAATCCCGCTTTCAGTCTAGTGGGGGCAGTAATGCGCTTAAAGTCGTTTGCCAACCGCCAGCAGAAGAAGAGAGCAGCTCGCCTCCTGTGTAACTGATATGCGCATGCGCAAATGAGCTCACGTACGTCACTTCTGGAAAGACTCGGCTTGGAAAACAAACGTGATTTAAAAGATGAATGTGGATAGTCCAAAAAGTGTGGTTGGTGGCAAATTTACTTAAAAAAAAAAAACCCAGATGGGAGCGTGGATAAAACCAAGGTGGTATGTTTACTAGTCTAACCGGAATTTTAATAATAGTAGGGGCTGCTAGCTCCCGCTAGCTTCAAAACAAATTTAGCTTCGAGTATCACGTAGCTGCACTTATTGTTCGCTTACCTGCTGCCTCTCTCAACTTCCTGTGTCCTCTGGACTGTTCTGGACTCTCTCCTGTACTCCTTCAAGGTAATGCTCGTTCGAGTTACATCTCTTTGCTTCTTGTATATCTTTCTCGGAGCCGTGGGCCTGCTGCTAGCGGCTAGCTCTGTGCTAGCCTCCTCCGGCTCGTGGATGTTGACGTATTCCGCTTCGCAGTTGTTTGAACTTAACAACTGCTCCATTCCTCCTTCTATTTCCACCATCAAACAACTGGGACTTCTACGTAGACCTCGTTACATCCATAGAAGCTCTCGAAAGAAAACTGTTTATTCTCAAACGAACTCTGATTCGATTAGTGCTGTCTGGACTGAGAGACGTGTCGCACCTCGATGGCGTCATCAGAACGCTGCGTCTGTAGGCCTTTGTAGTCCTCTGCGCACGAAGTGGCGAGGAAAACGTGGAGTGGACTTCAGTCTGCTTAAACCGGTTCAAAAAGCTCCTATTCCAACTGGTATTAAATTAGAACTTTTCAATGTGCAGTCTCTTTCCAACAAGTCATGTTTAATTCATGATCACATTCTGGAGAAGGACTTGGACCTCATGTGTCTTACAGAGACGTGGCACCAACCTGATGTGTTCAGTTCTCTGAATGAGGCGTGTCCCTCTGGATACAGTTATCTGCAGAGAGCCCGCAGCACTGGCCGCGGTGGTGGTCTGGCAGTAATTTATCGCAGTAATTTAAAATTGTCTCATCTGTCTTCTCAGGACTTTTCCTCTTTTGAATGTCTGGCTTTCAGCTTCAAAGCCCCACTCCTGATGAATGTTATATTAATTTATAGACCTCCCAAACCGCATGTTTCATTTAACTCAGAGATGCATGACCTCCTCACCTTTTTCTGCACCTCCCCTGTGAAGACTATTTTTCTTGGCGACTTAAATATCCACGTGGACAATTCTTCTTCACCTCTGGCAACAGATTTTAAGTCTCTTCTGGACTCTCTTAATCTCACTCAACATGTTGACGCCCCTACGCACAGCAGGGGGCATACTCTGGATTTGGTGATTACAGACACTGTACTCATCAATAACTTATCTGTATATGACCTGGGTGTCTCAGACCACAGGGTCATCTCCCTGGAAGTGCCTTCATCTTCGCCTGCTTCAAATCCAAAACGACCCATCCAGTTCCGTGACCTTAAAAACATCTCCCTTGATGTTTTGTCTGCTGATCTTCACACACTGACCGCTGTCAATCATCCTTCTGCAGATGACTCTGTGGATTACTACAACCAATCTCTTCGGGAGCTCCTGGACCTACACGCCCCCTTAAAGACAAGACTGGTGTCTTTCTCGCGCTCAGCTCCTTGGTACACTGATGAGCTGCGCAAGATGAAGGCAACTGGCCGTGCTATTGAGAGACGTGTAAAATCATCTGGTCTGTCTGTGCATAAGCAGGCATATAAAGAACATCAGAAAGCATACGCCTATTCTCTTAAAGAAGCACGCTCCAAATATTATTCTAACATCATCAACACCTGCCCTGGAAACTCTAAACAGCTCTTCTCCACAATCACTCGTCTGCTTAATCCCATTAAGCAAACTCTTGAGGACTCTGCTCAAAAATGCGACCTGTTTCTTTCATCTTTTAAAACCAAAGTTGACACTATCAGATCTCAGCTCCACAACCTCCCCGTTCTCAGTGTGCCACCCACCCGTCTGCATTCTGGGACCCTAAACAGCTTTGACGAAGTTGTTCAGAGTGAGGTGGAGGCCATCATCAAGAAAATGAAGCCTTCATCCTGCGCCCTGGATCCTTTCCCCTCTTCTCTCATAAAAACCAATCATTCTGCAATAGGCCCACTTATCACTCAAATAATAAATCAGTCTCTACAATCTGGTCATGTTCCACTGCCTCTAAAAACCGCCATCATTAGGCCTCTTCTGAAAAAATCTAATTTGGATCCCGACATTTTTTCTAATTACCGCCCAATTTCACACCTCCCTTTTCTGTCTAAAGTGCTGGAAAAAGCTGTTGCTGCTCAGCTGCAGGATCACCTACAACAACACTCCCTGTATGAGAAGTTCCAGTCTGGATTCAGGGCAGCTCACAGTACAGAGACTGCATTGCTGAGGGTTACCAATGATGTCCTCTTGGCTGCTGACACTGGCTCTCCCTCCATCCTTGTCCTCCTTGACCTCACTGCAGCCTTCGACACTGTGGACCATAGTATCCTCCTCCACCGTCTTCATGTGGAGGTCGGTCTCTGCGACACAGTCCTGGACTGGTTCAAATCTTTCCTCTCCAATAGGCTGGAATGTGTTAGTCTTGGCAACGCCACGTCCCAGACAGTCTGTGTCTCCTGTGGTGTCCCTCAGGGGTCGGTTCTGGGGCCCCTGCTGTTTTCCCTTTACATGCTGCCTTTAGGTCAAATTATTAATCAGTTCAACATTTCTTTTCACTGTTATGCCGACGATACACAGCTTTACATCAGGACTGGAGCATCCTCATCTTCCACCTTGTCATCTCCATCTTCACTCACTGCCCTCTCTGCCTGCCTGGAGGCAATTAGGGCATGGATGAATCAGAACTTTCTTCAATTAAACTGCTCCAAGACTGAGGCCATACTGATTGGCACCCCTCACCAGGTACAAACATCTCCTATAACAACACTTTCCTTTTCTGGACAAGACATCCCCCTCTCCACCTCTGTTACTAATCTTGGAATAAAAATGGACTCCAATCTTACATTTGAAAATCACATTAAGCATCTGTTTAAAACTTGCTTCTTCCATCTTCGAAACATCTCCAGACTTCGCCCATCCCTAACTTTTTCCGATGCTGAGAAGCTCGTCCATGCTTTTGTCTCCTCCAGGCTCGACTACTGCAACTCCCTGTTTATTGGAATCCCTGGCAAAAACCTTCAGAAACTTCAATATATTCAAAACAGTGCAGCAAGGATCTTGTTGAGAGTTCGTAAATTTGAACATATTACGCCCATTCTCCATAACCTTCATTGGCTTCCTGTCGCCTACAGAATTCAGTACAAAACTGCTCTCATTACACATCAATGCTTACACGGAACTTCACCAGATTATCTGAAGGATATTCTTATTCCATACTCATCCACCCGTTCGCTGCGGTCACAGAACAGCAATCTCCTTCACATTCCGAGAACCAAATTAAGGACCATGGGAGACCGGGCTTTCAGTGTGGCTGCCCCCCGCCTGTGGAACTCTCTTCCTGAATGTCTAAGAGCCCCACAGTCTGTGGTTGACTTTAAGAGCGACTTGAAGACCTTTCTTTTCGACCAAGCATACTCTACCTCCTCATGATTCTACTTTTGATCTTAGCTGATATTGTTATTGATTTTAATTGTTTTATTATTTGTTTTATTGTCATTTAATTCTGTTGCTCCTTGTAGCACTTTGAGATTTTCATTAATGAAAAGTGCGTTATAAATTGAATTCATTATTATTATTATTATTACCTATTGCAGCGATGAATTTTCTTTTCACCGAAGCACAACCAGCCTAAAATACCATCTTCGGGCGAAGCATGTTTTTGCCGACGTTAGCAAGAATGCTACTTCTGTTAGCAAGAATGCTAGTTCGGAGGATCCAACTACATCAAAGTGTGCTCGGCAGACAACGATGGCGGAGTTTAGCCGTCCAAAAGTGAACAAAACGACAGCAGAGAAAGCAAGTTATGCTACCGCTAAATGGATAGCCCAAGACTGTAGACCACTTAACATAGTTGAAGACCGGGGGCTTCTTAATATGCTTCGCGTCTACACAGGAGACCCGACAGTAACGTTGCCTTCCCGGAGGACTATTGTTAAAATAATACATGAACTGTATGACACCACGAAGACTTCTAAAGCACTGCAGCTGGAGAATGCTGAATATATTGCTCTAACTGGAGACCACTGGACCTC
This sequence comes from Garcialebias charrua, assembly GCA_038048925.1. Classification (NCBI taxonomy): domain Eukaryota; kingdom Metazoa; phylum Chordata; class Actinopteri; order Cyprinodontiformes; family Rivulidae; genus Garcialebias; species Garcialebias charrua. Next base: position 8,758 of record JBBPBX010014295.1, read on the forward strand.
CGTGAGTAATAACAATTGATAATAGATTAATCCTACTATATAGACATGTTCACGGGCTATAATAAAAAATGTAATATCAGTTGCATGATTATTATTAATACTATTAACAATAATCATGCAACTGATACTATTAAATGAATACTAATAATTTAATAGTATTCAGTAATTTAACTGTGGTGTGTTCTTGTATGTCTGCTCTGCAGGTACGTCACACAGCTCCTAGGTGGGGAAAAGTATGTATCTTGCTCTGCTGTGCTACCTGCGCTCTGCCATCTTCTGCATACAATGGAGGTGTCAGATGTTGATCCAGCTTATGTAGTCCGCTTCAAGACTGCATTTACAAACGATCTCAACAAAACGAAAGCAGAACTTGAATCTGGACTGGTTAAAGGTATGTTGTTTTATTACTTGTTTTATTGACATTTAACTCTGTTGCACCTTGTGCACAAGTGGACTTTAGGTTAATTTGAAATGCTGAAAAAAAATGTTAAGCTCTGTCATTTGAAAATGTGAAGAAGTTAGTTTGCCTAAGTGACTGGTTGAAGGTGGGGTACGTTATGATAAAGTGATTGTAAATATGTTTTGTTTTGTTTGAAACAACATTACTACTTCTTTAAACCTTGCAAAAAACTGGTGAAATGATGAATGAAAAAACTGGTTTGACACAATAAAACGTTTTCTTCCACATTTTATTGAAAACCGTCATATTTACATTTCAAGCATACAAAGTTACCGGTAAGCATTGAGATTAATCTGATTAATCTGATTAATCACATTCTCCAGAGTGTGATTAATCAGATTAAAAATTTTAATCTTCTCCCAGCACTAATATATATATATATATATATATATATATATATATATATATACATATATATATATATATATATATATACATATATATATATATATATATATATATACATATATATAATATATACATATATATATATACATACATATATATATATATATATATATATATATATATATATATATATATATATACTGTATGGGTAAATCATGAAAGTAGTATTCCCGGCCTACCACCTTGTACATGTGCATATTGTCTTTTTTCATATTTGTGTATTCAGCCTCTTTTTGATTATTTCACAAGAGTATTTTTTCTGTAAAATTAGAACATACTACTAGATGCCTCAAATTTCCACCAGGGGGTAAAATAAACTATCTGTCTATCTCTAGCTATCTGGCTAATGTTGTATGGACAGACTTATGTAAAGTTGTGTCTGAAAAAATTAGCTATATATGAATATTGATTAATGTTCTCTGTGTAATAAGTCAATTAAAATATGGTTCACAGTCTTTGTGTTGCTGATTTTTCTTTAAGAAGAAATTAGTTAGAGCATCAAGCTTGTTTTGATGTGTAATTTGTTTGTGTTGTCTTTTTGAGACAGGACTGTTGAGACACAGCAGAGGCAGAATCACCCACACTCTGCTCTCCCCCTCCTACCTGCATCACATCAGTCCTCTGGAGCAGTTGCTGGCTTTGCATCTTATTTTACTGAAGTATCGATTTCTTGCCTGGCCTGGCACTCTGCTCTTCTTTCATTGTAATGCCCACTCAGCCCAGAACAGAACCAAACATAGCAAACATAAACCACCAGATCTGAGCCTTTGTCTGTGCACATGATCAGGAATCAGCTGATTCATGTTAAACTGGTGAGACGACTGGTGAACATTTAAACTATGTTCTGATTGACCATAAAGAACATTTCATATGTGTGGATGAAAAAGATATTATGACTCAACAAATTGACATTTTATTTGGACTACTGAAATATAAAGTGTATATGTTATGCAAACATGGGTTATGTGAATTGAATGGTTCTGGGCGTTGTGCATGCTCTCATCATTCAATCAATGAATCAATCAATCTTTATTTATAGAGCCCTTTTCAGCAACCAGAAGGTGCACAAAGTGCTGAACAATACAGAAATAAAACAAACAATCAAAAATAACAATAAAAAACAGCCAGTTAAAAATTAAAAACAATTAAGACCTAACAAGAATGTCAAAGAACTACTAGGTATTAAAAGCCAAATCATTAGTGCTTCGTGGAAGCTGATTGGCTCGTGGATGTGACTCTGCATGTGCCCCTATGTACTGTAGATATATCCCCTGTGTTTAGCATTTCACTTCATGATCAAATTGATGACCTGCAACAACTTATCTTTATACGTGTTTAACTTTATCAGCACAAAATACAATTCTTATTATTCTGATGCATGCTCAATAATCCAGGTAGAAAAATATTAAAAAGTTAAGTCTGGTCCTCTGGACATTCAAAAAACAAAACAAACAAACAAAACAACAACAAAAAAAGTAGAAACGTTTCGCCTTTCATCCGAAATACTTTTCCAGACTTTAGAAGTCTTTCGGATGAAAGGCAAAACATTTCTACTTGTTGTTGTTGTTGTCATTGTTGTTGTTTGTTTTGTTTTTTGAATGTCCAGAGGACCAGGCTTAACTTTTTTAATACAATTCTTCTTATTGTGTTCTTCGTTTTCTTCGTTTTCTTCTTCTTCTTCTTCTTCTTCTTCTTTGTCGTTAGGCTTTTCACTATTCAGGGATTGCCACAGCAAGTCATCCTCCTCCACATCACTCTGTCCTCTGCATCCTCTGTCCTCACTCCACCAACCTCTATGCCCTCCCTTATTGCGTCCATATACAGTATCTACTCTTTGTCCGTTTCCTAGCAGCTGCATTTCAAACATCCTTCTACCAATGTCACTGTCCCTCCTCTGGACACGTCCAAACCATCTCAGTCTGGCCTGTAATTTTATGGGAGGCTATGGCTGGGTGGTCAGAGCAGTCGGAGTGAGAGTTTCTTTATTGTCATTCCACCACATGTGGTACATGTGGTGGAATGAGACTGTGTAAACAGGGTCCCAGTTACGTCCAACAATAAAATGTATAAGAAAAACATAAACGAAAAATCTGCTAAGTACTAATAGCATAAAAGCAATATAAACAAAACAGCGAACAGCAGCACAAACGTGAGTCTGTGTGAGCAGATGAGTATGAACGAACAAGCAACATGAAACAGATCAGCAGCAACATGAAACAGATCAGCAGCAACATGAAACAGATCAGCAGCAACATGAAACAGATCAGCAGCAACATGAAACAGATCAGCAGCAACATGAAACAGATCAGCAGCAACATGAAACAGATCAGCAGCAACATGAAACAGATCAGCAGCAACATGAAACAGATCAGCAGCAACATGAAACAGATCAGCAGCAACATGAAACAGATCAGCAGCAACATGAAACAGATCAGCAGCAACATGAAACAGATCAGCAGCAACATGAAACAGATCAGCAGCAACATGAAACAGATCAGCAGCAACATGAAACAGATCAGCAGCAACATGAAACAGATCAGCAGCAACATGAAACAGATCAGCAGCAACATGAAACAGATCAGCAGCAACATGAAACAGATCAGCAGCAACATGAAACAGATCAGCAGCAACATGAAACAGATCAGCAGCAACATGAAACAGATCAGCAGCAACATGAAACAGATCAGCAGCAACATGAAACAGATCAGCAGCAACATGAAACAGATCAGCAGCAACATGAAACAGATCAGCAGCAACATGAAACAGATCAGCAGCAACATGAAACAGATCAGCAGCAACATGAAACAGATCAGCAGCAACATGAAACAGATCAGCAGCAACATGAAACAGATCAGCAGCAACATGAAACAGATCAGCAGCAACATGAAACAGATCAGCAGCAACATGAAACAGATCAGCAGCAACATGAAACAGATCAGCAGCAACATGAAACAGATCAGCAGCAACATGAAACAGATCAGCAGCAACATGAAACAGATCAGCAGCAACATGAAACAGATCAGCAGCAACATGAAACAGATCAGCAGCAACATGAAACAGATCAGCAGCAACATGAAACAGATCAGCAGCAACATGAAACAGATCAGCAGCAACATGAAACAGATCAGCAGCAACATGAAACAGATCAGCAGCAACATGAAACAGATCAGCAGCAACATGAAACAGATCAGCAGCAACATGAAACAGATCAGCAGCAACATGAAACAGATCAGCAGCAACATGAAACAGATCAGCAGCAACATGAAACAGATCAGCAGCAACATGAAACAGATCAGCAGCAACATGAAACAGATCAGCAGCAACATGAAACAGATCAGCAGCAACATGAAACAGATCAGCAGCAACATGAAACAGATCAGCAGCAACATGAAACAGATCAGCAGCAACATGAAACAGATCAGCAGCAACATGAAACAGATCAGCAGCAACATGAAACAGATCAGCAGCAACATGAAACAGATCAGCAGCAACATGAAACAGATCAGCAGCAACATGAAACAGATCAGCAGCAACATGAAACAGATCAGTAGCAACATGAAACAGATCAGAAGCAACATGAAACAGATCAGCAGCAACATGAAACAGATCAGCAGCAACATAAAAACAGATCAGTAGCAACATGAATGTGATTTTTCCCAATGATTCTGGTTAGATATTCATGAGTCTAACAGCTGCAGGGTAGAAGCTGTTCCTCAGGCTAGTGGTTCTACACTTAATGCTCCTTAACCTCCATCCTGAGGGGAGCGGGGAAATAAGTGTGTGTGCTGGGTGTGTGGGGTCCTTCATGATACAGGTGGCCCTCTTCCTGCATCTGGATGTGTAGATATCAGTGATGGTGGGGAGACTGACTCCAACATCTTCTGTGCAGCCTTCACCACTCTCTTTAAAGCTTTTCCTTCTGCAGCTGTGCAGCCTCCATGCCACATGTGTTGATGCTGGAGCACAGGATGCTCACCACTGCACACCTGTAGAACGAGGTGAGGACTGAGCTTCCCAGACCAGGTCGTCTCAGCCTCCTGAGGAAGTAGAGTCTCTCATGAGCTTTCTTGATCAGTCTGTTGGTGTTGTTGCCCCAGATGATGTTGTCATTCAGGTGTTGTTGCCTGGATGTGTAGCTGCACAGTCATGTGTAACAGGAGAGTGCTCAGCACACACCCCTGACAGAAGCCAGTGCTGAGGGATATGGTGAAGGAGGAGAAGTTGTGGATCCTCACAGACTGTGGTTTGTTTGTTTGTTTGTTAAGAAGTCTAGGACCCAGTTACAAATGGAGGAGCTTAGTCCTAGTGTGAGTAGTTTTTCCTTTAATGTTTGGGGGATCATGGTGTTGAAGGCAGAAGTGAAGTCCACAAAGAGCATATGGTTGTAGGAGTCCTGCTCTGGGTGGGTGAGAACAGTGTGGCCCACAGAGGAGATCCTCTGTTGATCGGTTCTCGCGGTATGCATATTGGTGAGTCGTCCTTCAATGCGAGAGATGGGGGTTTAATTACACCAGCTGTCACATGCTGAAGTGTCCCTGGGCAAGACACTGAACCCTTCGTTGCCTCCAATGTGTGTCTTTTCGCTGTATGAATGTGATAAAGTACTGACTATTTTTTGTATAGATCTAGTAGAGTGCTGTATGAATGATTAAGTGAGGGCACAGACTATGTTATAAAGTGCTTTGAGTATCTTGACAAGATAGAAAGGTGCTATATAAGTACAGTGCAATTTAAACCATCGCTGTAACTCTGATGATCTCATTCTTAATCTTATCCATCTTTGTCATTCCTAAGGAGAACCTCAACATCTTCTTTTCTGCTACTTCCAATTTAGTCTCATGTCTTATTGTCCATATCTCTGTCTCCTGAGACCAATTGGCTTGTCTCACCATTGTTTTGTAGACTTTTCCTTTGACATTTTCTCCCACTCTTTTGTTGCAAACCATTCTTGAAACTTTTCTCCATCCACTCTATCCTGCCTGGACTCTCTTCTTTACCTTTTTACCACATACCACATTTTCCTGGACAGTGGACCCCAAGTACTTGACCTCCTTTATCTTTGTGACCTCTGCTCCTTGTAGCCTCACTGTTCCACCTATCTCCCTCTCATTCACACACATGTACTCTTTCTTACTATGGCTGACTTCCATTCATCTCAATGCGTAAATCATCAAATAAACTGTGACAAAGTACAAATAAAAAGTACAACAATGTAAGGAAATAAAAGCCGGTCCATCATTCCCTGATCTAAAGCAGATTCTAACTGACGTTTATCCAGAACTAAAAGCAGCTCCATGAGCAACAACAAAAAATCTGACAAGAAAATTTGATGGACATGTTGACAGCCTGAATGAATGAATATACAATAGATACTTTGTACAAACCAGGTGTGATCATTACCAAAACAAGGATCATGTGTTCAGGAGAAGCAGAAGACTGAAGTATAAGACAAGACAGAGGGACTAAAAACAGAGCAGATGTCAATCTGACCCAGGTTTAGGTTGTTAGGCTTAATTGTTAGGCTTCTTGATCTGGGACATGAGTCCGAATTTTGTACCACAAATGTGCAAATGTGAGCTGGTATGACAATAAAAAAAATTATCTTAACCCGCCACTTAAAAAAAAAAAAACTTAAAGTGTCTGCTGGGTGGAGGAGGTCTCAGGTTAAATCAGAGGCAAATCATCAGGTCAATCTTGGTTTAACAAACTCATAAAAAAAACCAGACACATTACTATTTTTAATTAAACTATTATTAACCTTTACTTAGCATGGGAAATCCCACTCATATCACATATATCTTCTGCAGGGAGGCCTGGGAGTAATTATATTTAGTCTGTGATGTAAAAAAGAGATTCCCAAAACAACCAACTAAGTGTAGATCTAAAAAAGCTAAGTATGGTCCTCTGGACATTCAAAATACAAAACAAAACAAAACAAAGCAAAAAAAAAAAGATATTGTTGTAGAAACGTTTCGTCTTTCGTCCGAAAGACTTCCTCAGTCTGAGATGCTGTATTCAGCTAAGTCTTATAAATAGCACCCTCTCACAGTGGATCAACCATCAGCCTAACGATGGATTGTTAGCACCCTGATGGCTGTTTGCTATTCACAGAGGGCTGAGTGATACCAGCAATAACAGCATTGTAAGAGGGGGACAGTTGAACCCGGAGGCCAGGTGTAGACTTCATCATATTTATTTACAAATTTTTGGATAACACTCAGCAAACACAGAAGACCAAGCAGCCATTTTGATGAATTCTGGTTGACCCAATAAATCATCTCTCACTTGTTCTCATGTGAGGCAGACACCTTTTCTTCCCTCTCCTGTTCTCCTCATGCTTTTTTGCTCTCTGTTTGTGTATCAGAGCTCCTATTTTACACATCTTCCGAAACAAAAACTACTGTAATGGATCTGGTCATCTAGACTTTTAATGCAATCAACATTGAAAGCAACATGCAGAGTTATGAATAGTGTTCTGCAAAGGTGGGCGCCAGGTCGCTCGGGAGCGCTAAAGCACTAATCCGCTTATAGCGGACCTAAACAATTTGTCAGCGTTACAGCGGATTGACTAACTTTTATAATTCATAAGCGGATTTGTGCTATTTTTATTTAAAATGCAGTACCGCTAATAACTAATGATCTATCAGTGAAAACGAAAAAACTTATTTACGAGCTCTTACGCTGGCTCTCGTAGCTGCTTGTTTACTTTTTCCCCCTTGGTGAGGGAGCAGAGAGGAGGGAGGGTAGGAGGGGGAGGGAGCAGAGAGGAGGGAGGGGGAGCAGAGGGGAGAACAGACGCGGATCTACCATGTAGGCAAATGATGCCGTTGCCTGGGGCCCCCAATCAGCAGGGGCCCCGCCCCGGCCAGTCACCTACATCACTAACATTGCTCATGCTTGTTAATGTACATTTAACATAAAAATAATTATAGTTACGATGAAAACGATCATTAAAAACGCAATACAAAAACCGGTCGATTTCTGTATCCCCCTACTAAAAATGGACTATTCCATCTTGACATCTTCTGGGTCAGAGGTGAACTTGGGTGCTAACGCTGTGGCTAGCTGGTTGTGCTCGTGTCTTCATAAATCATGAGAGAACCCCACTGTATCAAGCCAAATTAACACGGCCGGAGGATTGTATTCGGTGTTTTGTGTCAACCACTCGACGGTAAGTCGTTTGTTTTATGTATTTGGGTTCCTTTTATGAAATAGAAATGCGGTTGCGACACGCCCACTCCATTTATGTATTTGAGATCCAACTTGCCGATATTTCAGATCCATCATACATGTATGTGTCTAATGAAACTTCTCCACACATTGGCTTCAAACTATGGAATGGAATTCCTGGATGGAGGCATGTCTCATGAACCCCGAGTAATAAGACCCGCGTCACATTCAGGAAATCCATTTCATCATTTGCAGCCAGCTACAACGTGCAGTAGCACTGTGGCTAACGGCTAGCTAACTTTTCATTGTAACATGTCCGCTGCGTGGGAGTATTTTACACTAAACACTGCAAGACTGCAACGTGCAATGTCTGCAGAGCCATGGTGCCACATTAAACTGCTGTAAAGTTAGTTTTACATTGGACATTCGAGCTTTGTGGCTTCAGTTGGACGTCATTCCTCTCACTTAATCCGTAGAAGGCAACCCGACCCTGGCCAGCTGTACCTAATCTGACCCGCTCAGTCGGCCCTTCTCGAATGAAGGGCAGGCTGAGAGTGGCTGACTGAAATCAGACCGCCTGCTTCAGATTGAACAAGAGTAGTGCCCCTCTGAAGCCCCGGAGCTCGAAGTTTATTGAGAAGTTCCTAAACTTCATCGGAATTAATGACCAACCGCTATCAGTTGTAGAAAACGAAGAATTTTGCAGCTTGATACTTGCAGCCAAGATATAGTTTACTCTCCAGTAGATATTTATCAGTACAACAGTAGACAATCATAAAAAAGCATATGATTTGAAAATTACAAGAAAATTATATAAAAAAAAGAAACAAAAACAACTACATTAAAAAGCAATGTAAAATACTAAAAACAGGAATATGTCTGTGTTGTTTATGCCATGAACTTACCAGATGTTTAAAGCCATTTAATTATAATTCATTTTTTAAATTTAATTCATTCATTTAAAATAAACAAAAGAAAATCATCAAAAAGAAAAAAAAAACATTGAATGAAAAGAGTGCAGAAAGAAGAAATAAATTGTTCTATCCACCCTTTATTTATCTAAATAAATAAATAAATAAATTTAGACATTCACTTAAATTATTCACCTTAATATTCACTTTAAAGCTAGAAATTTTTTTGTTTGTGTGTTAGCAGGATTAATTTGTTACATTACCCAACATTAATAAAATTTACCTCAAGTTGCCTTTTTGGACATGCATGCATATATTTGTACATTTGTACCTTCGAGAGCATCATGACCAGCTGCATCACATTCTGGTTCGGGAGCTGCTCTGCCTCAGACCAGAAGTTGCTGCAGAGGGTGGTGAAAACTGTTCAACATATCACCGGAGCACCACTTTGCCATAAATGACATCTACAGGAAGTGGTGTCTCAAAAGGGCTGGGTAAATCAAGGGCTGTGTCTCAATTCAGGGGCTGCGTCCTCATGAGGACCCAGCCTAGCTGGGCCGAGTAGGCCACACACTCACAAGACCGGGTGGGCTGGACGAAACTGCTGAAATGGGACGGTCTAGCTTTCTAGAGAGCCGGCCTTGAAGTGGGTGGGGTGTTCTCTTTTATTGGATAAAAAAATGAGGACTGAGATTAAAAAGAAGGAGTTTGTGAAACTCCTTCTTTTTTTTATCCAATAAAAGACAAACGTAAAATAAGTTTTAACCGTACCGAGTGAGATTCGAACCAGCTTCGAGAAATATCTGCGCGCCAACCGCGGGATGCTTAACCAATTGAGCTACTGGGCAACTTGCTTTTTGTAGGTCCACTCTGTCTTTTAACCAATCGCCCCTCAGAAAATCCTTGCTACGCACGTGTAAAATAAGCTGATTTGTAATCAGTTCTTAACAAACAGTAAACTCAGAAACACTAATATATATATTCAGCTAACAATTTTTTTAGTCGTTTCTGTAGTTAAATTTTAATGAGATTCAGCAACGAGGCTAGCCTGTATAAATAAAGGTTGAATGAATGAATGAAAAAAGCGCTGAGGTTGTTGTTAGAATGAGCTGATGACTCAACAACACGCAGCAGTCCTGCCCCTGCACGCAGAAAGTCCCACCCCCCCGCAAAATCTCTGCTGGCGCTACGAATTCTGGGATAGCCTCCGTCAGAAAGGTTACTCAGATGCATCCTCGGATTTCGACAGGAAGTAGGCCGCATTCCTCGGCCGCATGAGGAGGAGTCT
>JBBPBX010014295.1:19081-29413 GCA_038048925.1 Garcialebias charrua
GTGGGGCAATGACGTATGCGGCCGACAAATGCGCACTCCTGAGGACCTAGCTCTTGAATTTAGACACAGCCATAGCAGAGGCTCTCCCGATTGTTTGCTGGACGCGTCGAGCAATGTCGAGCCGCGAAATATCAACTTTTCGATCCGACGCTGCTCAACGCGTAGGTTGCTTCGGACGCGCGCGTGCGCGGAAAGGAACTGCCACATGCTGCCGCGCCGCTTCAAACACTCAAAACGCGCCGCTTCACGATATGCCGTGCCTCGATGCGTCTCCACATAGACTTTGCATGTAAACCGGCCGCTTCCGCCGCCCGACACGGGTCCAGTGGGTAACCGGCATGAGTCAAGGTGGGAGGTAGCAGGCCACGCCCGAGTGACTCATTATAAACCTCAAGAAGAAGAGGGGCTATCTTATCTTTAATTTTTTTTTATTCGGCAGAGAAACCATCTGAGCCAGGTGTTTTACCACTTTGCATATTCTTAATTGACGCAAATATTTCTTCTAATTTAATGGGAGCCTCAAGTTGATCAGAAATCAATTTGTCTATCCTAGGAATGTCAGTATTCTGAAGAAAGGCAAGTAGCTAATTTGAGTCTGCTTGTAGTTCAGATTTATACTGATCACAGTAGAATTTTTTTAAGGTGTCACTAATGGAGACAGGGTCTGAAACGAGGTTGCTTGACCGATCCTTGATTTGCGATATTGTGTGAGAGCCAGCCTTTCGTTTCAGTTGATGTGCCAGAAGTCTACCGGTACTTGGTTTTTCCCCATGCTCATAATAAGTGGCTCGAGATCAAATCAAGAGACACTCTGCATCAGATGTTGTTAAAAGATCAAGTTCCATCTGAAGATCCAGTCGCTGTTTCAGCAAATCGTGTGATGGATTAACAGCATTTTGCCTGTCAATATTCTGAATTTTTGTTGATATTTCTGATATCTTAGTGCGTAGATTTTTATTGACATTAGTTGAAAAAGAAATAATCTGACCACGAATATAGGCTTTTAATTTTTTCCCATAATAGTGAGGGAGAAATTGTATCACTCTTATTGAACATTAGGATATCATCAATTAAGATTAATAAGATGAATTTATTAAATGGCTCATCTGATAACAGGAGCCTATTAAATCTCCAATGAGGACTAGAACGTGGTTTATTTATTAAGTTTATATCAATGCTTAGAGGAGAATGGTCTGAAATAACAATCGGATAGTATTCAGAGGACATGGCTCTCTGCATTAAAGAGCTGTCAACAAAAAAAAATCTATACGGGAATAGGATTGGTGTACCTGAGAGTAAAAAGAATAGGTCTTTGTTAGTGGATTCCATGCCCTCCATGGATCTACATATCCATTTTGGGACACAAAATCCAAAATAGATTTAGACATATTAGACTGTGTAAAGGACCGAGATGAAGAGCGATCTAATGATGGGTTCATTACACAATTCAGGTCCCCAGCTAAAATGAACAAATGAGTGTCAAGATATGGAAGTGTGCTAAATAGATTGTTTATAAAATCTGGATTATCAAAGTTTGGTGCATAAATGTTCACTAATAAAACTGGGGTGTGGAACAGAGAGCCAGCAATTATAAGAAATCTGCCATTTGTATCCTTCATTATTTTTGATGCTGTAATATGAATATTTTTATTAAATAGTATGACAACTTCTCTGGCTTTTGAGTTGAAGCTTGAATGATAAATCTCTCCAATCCATGGATATTTGAGCCTGACCTGATTTGAATTTTGCAGATGTGTTTCCTGTAAGAATACTATGTCTGGGTTCAGGCGTTTCATATGAGAAAATATTTTAGACCGTTTCACTGGATTGTTCAGACCTTTAACATTCCAACTTAGGAATCTAACAGCAGATAATGTTGAGGGAGCTTTCAAATCAACAGACATGTGACCTGTTGTTTATAATAAAGGTTGAAAAATATTGCCATCCTTCCCAATCCCCCCCCCACCAGGGAAGAGAAAAAAAAGAAAAAGAAAAAAAAAGGTAAACATATAAAACCATTCCCCCCATCCCCCCTTACTTGCACTTGGCCCTTCCCCAAACGAGAACAAGAACTCTTTCAAAAAACAATGATTAAAAATAATAATAATAATAATAACTAATAATAATAACGTTCCACAAATGTGAAACAAAGCCCACTAATTATAATTCAAAACATTAAATCCCTAAATGTAAACAAAACACACTAATTATAATTATAAACATTAAATCCGTGAATGTAAACAAAACACAATAATAATATTTCTAAACCTGAATAATAATAACTAATGATACTAACCCTGATGCATGCTCAATAATCCAGGTAGAAAAATCTAAAAATGCTAAGTCTGGTCCTCTGGACATTCAATTTTTTTGCTTTGTTTTTTTTTTGTTTTTTTGAATGTCCAGAGGACCAGACAGCTTTTTTAGATAATAATACTAACGTTCTCTGAATATGAAAAAAAGCACACTAATTATATTTCTAAACATTAAATCCGTGAATGTAAACAAAACACACTAATTATATTTTTAAACATGAATAATAATAATAACTAATCATACTCACGTTCCCTGAGTGTGAAACAGAGCATACTAACTATAATGCTCATTTTGTAATCGACTCGATGTAAACACTCGCCTCCTCGGGGCAGGTGAATACCGGTGTAGTTCACTCATACGTGATCTTCAGCCGGACCGGGTGGAACAGGCCAAACCGAACCCCCTTGATATCATGTAGCTTGCGGCAACATTCCGTGAAGGCTGCTCGGGCCGTTCTGGTAGTATAGTTGGGGAAAACAAAGATAGTCATACCGTTCACTTTGACCCGCTGCAGCTCCCTCGCCTTTGCCAGGGTTTTCACACAGTCTGTGTGGTAGTGTAGCTTAGCTACAATTGGACGAGGGCACTCACCTGCCTTCGGTTTGGGGACTGGAATGCGGTGAGCGTGGTCCAGTAGTGGCTCCTCCTCGAAGCCGAAGGCCTCCTTTAGCAACCGAGAGACAGCAGCTGTCGTAGCCGATGATGGGTCATCCTCCGGGACACCAATTATGCGGATGTTTTGACGTCGGGACCGGGACTCCAAGTCATCACATTTATCCTCCAGCTGTGCCACCGTTTTAGTAAGGCTCTCAACTTTTTTCTGGAGGCTAACAATGTCGTCAGTTCAAGAGAGACGGACTTCTCCACCTCTGCTAGTTAGCTTTAGCCCCGTGAAGCTTTCTTGCACCACAGCTAGACCAGAGGATAGCTCATTTTTGAAGGCTAACAGCTTGGCATTGATCAAAGAGAGACTTTCACCCAGAACAACATGGAATTCTGCTTTAATTATGGCAGTAAAGTCATCTCGGAGAGCTACAAGTAGCTCCTGTTTAAGGCTGCCGACGTCACAAATTGCAACGGCCTGAGCCGCTGCTGCTTCAGTCGGAGGTGAATCAGGACAGCTCGAGGTTCCGCCATGAGGAGCAGGCCGCAGGTGAGCTTGGATCGAACTTACTCCTTTAGCAGGTTTTGGTGGCATTTTAGTGATCTGTCACGGTTTCACTCAGAGGGCGTGTTAAACCCAGTGGTGCAGACGGAAACGCAGGAGGCAAGAAGTTATAAAAATAAATACTTTAATAACAATAAACAAACAAAGCTGTCGTGGCAGCAAAAATACTTACAGGTGCTGTAGCGAGAAACATAAGGGATATACCAGACGATGCAGCGACAATGAATGAGACACAGACAGGGCTTATGTACTCACAGCCAAGACGAGACAAAATCACAAACACCTGGGGACAATTAACGGAGACACAGAGCAGGACCGGGAAACTAAACTGAATCTTGGAGTAAACTAGGAAGACATAACTGGAGGTTAAACTAAGGGTAAACAAACATGGTTAAACTAAGTAAATAAACACGGAGACTAAACTAGGAAAACTAACTAATAAAACTAACAGACCAGGAACTGACTAACAGAAAAACATCACAAGGAGAACAGACAAGACTGGGAAACTAAACCTGAAACCTGAAGTAAACTAGGATGACAGAACTGGAGGTCAAACTAAGAGTAAATAAACATGGAGACTGAACTAGGAAAACTAACTACTAAAACTAACAGATCAGGAACTGACTAACAGGAAAACATCACAAGGGGGACAGACATGACCAACAGGACGAGCCATCCTTACATGATCAAGCAAGAGGATTGTGTTAAATGTGTAAGTTACCTATTGTTTGCGGTCAAAATCGGAAAAAAGTGCCAGGTATTAGTCGGAAAAAGGCCAATCCCGCAGGAGCGCACCTAAACACAACTTATCCCACCGCCATTCAGCCGGAAGTCGGACCATGAGAGGTTTAATAATCTCACATTGGAGGACTGTGGACATTGAGCTTAAGAAGGCAGGTGAACAGGTGCATAGGATGAATGCTGATTGCTGTGGAGAAAACAAGGGAGGTGTGGCATCGAGTGAAAAGAGCAGGCTTGAGCTGAACGAATGAGTGACAGGCAACACAAAGCAGGTGAAGACAAACTATGGCATGAGGAGCAGAAACAATGGTAGGAGGGACAGAGAGTGAGACAGGGAACAGGGGACGTGAAATGTCATGAAGGGGCAGAGACATGAGCAGATGGGGGGCCAGCGGGGGCCGCTGATCTTGACAGACTGGTCATTTATTTTATTAAAGTTAAGCCACACTTTCGATCATGGCCGCTCACGGTCAATCTATGCAAACACTTCCACTGAATTCTTCTGCGTTGGTGTTTGGCGGGTGTATTCTTCTGGTTGGCGGACTGGACATCAAAAGTAGGACTCAAAAATAATTTGAATTATTCCGGGAGAACCGGAATGTTTGTCCCTTTTCCAATTGGTTCTCGAGACTCAATGCCCAACCCTAATCGAGAGTACTAAGGTGGACACTGTGGACTGCTACAAGTACCCGGGGGTCCATCTAGACAATAAACTAGACTGGACAGCAAACACCAATGCCCTCTACAAGAAAGGGCGTAGTCACATTTTTCTTCTTAAGAGACTCAGGTCTTTTAACACCTGCAGGACCATGCTGCAGATGTTTTACCACTCGGTGGTCTCTACAGGACCATGCTGCAGATGTTTTACCACTTTGTGGTCTCCAGTATCTTCTTCTACACTATGGTATGCTGGGGCAGCAGGGTGAAAAAAGCTGATGCCAACAGACTCTATAAACTCATCAAGAGAGCTGGCTCAGCTCTGGGAGTGGACCTGACACACTGGACTCTTACTCCTGCACCTTCAGTCGTAGACTAAGACCACTGAGGTGCTCCACAAAACACCACAGGAAGTCCTTCCTCCCTGTGGCTATCAAACTTTTCAACTCCTCACCTTTCTACACACAAGACAATAAAATTAATCCTGCAACACAATAACTATAGTTTTTCTAATAAGCTTGTAGCCACAATTTTAGTGACTTTTTTCTTTTAGCTACTATTCTGCTGATTTTAGTTTTGTTCTGCTTGTTCTGACTTTGTTTGCTAAAACAAAATGTGCCAGTCATTTATCCACCAATGTTCACTGTCCATTTTAATTTAAAGCACAGTTTTTTTTTGTTTTTAATGACTGAAATTAGAAAAACAACAAACTGCTGAAATCTTCTAACTCATAAAGAATGGAAAGTTTTTTTTCCCCCACACTGCTGTGGAGCTTTTTGGTACAATTAAAGTGCGACTAAACCCAAAATTAACTTTTTTTAGCTGATAAACTCCCTAGAATGTGTTTAAAATGTTATCTAGCACTATGGCTGTGTTTATTCTCACATAATTGTGCATATCTGTGTAAATTGGCAATATTTGGCAATATTTGGTCTAAAAATGTGTTTACGGTAGTTCTATGGGTTGAACTGGTGGATTACACCTTAATTTTCTTATTTGTGCAAACGCTCATGTGTGACATGTCTGCTCATGTGTGATGTCACACAGGTGGTTCAAGCAGAGCCAATCCCCTGCAGAGATGAGAAGTGCATACCTTATATGGAAGTGCTGCATTTCACTCCTGACAAGCGGTTTTATTTTTATTTTCATTTTCATTGTTTTAGGCCTTTGGTTTTGGATGGAATGGGTGGAATAGATAAATACATCTACATGTTTATTCTTTGTTGTTGCTTGGTGTATGTTGTTGGCTAGAGGTTTAATTTGTTTTAGGTTGTTGCAGGTGGAGGCGTGAACAAAAGCACAACTCTACCTCCACCCCTCCTTGTCTCTCGACACACCCATTTTCAGGGAGATTTTGGAAGGAGGAGTTGCCGTCTCAACCTGGGTTTAGTCTCACTTTAAGAACATATCACATTTGATCTGGACTGGGCCTCAACTCCTCATATGTTTCTAATTATTTGGGAGACGAAGGTCCGACTGTGGTCAGCATGTGGGGATGGAAAGCATGAGTTCACAATCTTTAAGGAATTAAAGCATGCATTTTTGGAGCCATGTGCATTTGAGATGGAGAGACAAGGATCCTCCCTTCTGTTTCAAGTTCAAAGAGTTTCCATCTTTTCATGACGTCTTCTAAATCCTGTTGCACCTCATCACAGCAGGCAGTAATTTATAATATGGGCTGTAGCTGCAGATCTACTTTCCACTGTTAGACTGTTCTTTAATATGTAATTAAAAGTATACATCTACCAATGGAAAGGATTTTCTTTATCATAAAAAAGTTGAACACGTCAAAACAATTAAATTGTACATAGTATAAAAACATAAATATATCTCTCCACTCCATTTCTAATAGAAAACAAATAATTACTTAATTAGGAAATTAGTTAAAGGTCTGAATTTGCTGTATATTGCTCAACACGTCAACGCCAAACATATAAACTAAGATCTTTTAGCGATGAGAAATCATGAATTTGTAGTAATTTTTGTCAAATTTAGATAACATTTTGTTGAAAATGTATGTAAAATGCATGTAAAATAACATTTAATCAAAAACCACGAGGAGGGAAATGTGTCAAAAGACAGATGGAGAAGAGGAAAGTCAAGAATGTAGGACTGAGGGTTGCAACTTTAAATGTGGGGACAATGACCGGAAAAGATAGAGAGCTGGCTGACATGATGCAGAGAAGGAAAGTAGATGTTTTATGTGTCCAAGAGACCAAGTGGAAGGGCAGCAAGGCTCGCAGCATTGGAGTAGGGTTCAAACTGTTATTCCATGGTGTGGATAGAAAGAGAAATGGAGTAGGGGTGTTCCTGGAGGAGAAGTTGGCAAAGAATGTATTAGAGGTAAAAAGGGTGTCAGATAGGGTGATGTATCTGAAGGTAGAAGTAGAAGGTCTGATGCTAAACATTTTCAATGGTTATGCTCCACAGGTTGGATGTGATAGGGAGGTGAAAGATACATTTTGTAAAGCTCTGGATGAAGTGATAGAGAGTATTCCCAGGGAGGAGAGAGTGATGATTGGAGCAGACCTGAATGGACATGTTGGTGAAGGAAACAGAGGGGATGAGGAAGTGATGGGTATGTTTGGTGTCAAGGAAAGAAACCAGGAAGGACAGATGGTGGTGGATTTTGCCAAGAGAATGGAAATGGCTGTAGTCAATACCTATTTCCAAAAGAGGGCGGAACGTAGAGTGACCTATGAGAGTGGATGAAGGACCACATAGGTCGACTACATTCTGTGTAGAAAAGAAAACTTAAGGGAGATTGGGGACTATAAGGTTGTAGCAGGGGAGAGCGTGGCCAGACAGCATTGCATGCTTGTGTGTAGAATAACTGTTGTTGTGAAGAACAGGAAAAGAGTGAAATCAGAGAAGATACCAAATGTTGGAAGCTGAAGGAGGAAGACTGTTGTGAAAAATTGAGAGAGGTGCTGTTAAAGACTCTGGGTGGCAAGAAAGAGCTTCCAAATGCCTGGGCTACTACATCAACAGTAATTAGAGAGATTAGGAAGGTGTGTCATCTGGACAGAGAATGGATGATAAAGAAACCTGTTGGTGGAATAGTGCAGTGCAGGAAGCTATTCAAAGAAAGGGGTTAGTCAAGACAAAATATGACAGTGAGAGGACTGAAGAGAGGAGACAGCAAGGAGATGCAATGTAGAGCAAAGAGGGATATGGCAAAATTAATGCAGAAGGCATGATGAGTTGTATGGGAGGCTGGACAGCAAAGAGGGCAAGAAGGACTTGTATCGATTGGCAAGATGGAGGGATCAGGTTGGAAAGGGTGTGCAGCAGGTTAGGCTTGTTCAAGATAGGAATGGTAATGTCCTAACAAGTGAGGAGAGTGTGACGAGAAAATGGAAGGAGTACCCTGAGGAGCTAATTAATAAAGAGAATGAAACAAAAAGAAGAATATAGGTCATAGAAACTGTGGACCAGGAAGTAGGAAAGATTTGTCAAAGTCAAAGACAAAACTTCTTTAATTGTCATACGTACCACCTGTTGTACATGTGGTGGAATGAAATTGTATAAACATTGTCCCAGTTACATTCAACAAAAGTACAAAATGTAAAATAACAACATTAATAAGATCTAAGATATGAATTAAGAAAAACTTTAAACTAATAACATGCTAAGCATTAGTAGTACAAAAACAATACGCCGAACAGGAGCATGAACATGAGTCTGTGTGAGCAGATGAGTACTAACAGTGAGGGTGAAGTCCAGAAAGCTCTCAATATAAAAAAGAAGGGGAAAGCAGTAGGACCGGATGACATACCACTGGAGGTTTGGAAATGTCTTGGATAGATGGCAGTGAGGTTTTTGACTCAAATATTCAATGGCATATTTGAGAGTGAGAAAATGTCTGAGGAATGGAGAAGAAGTGTGCTTGTAACCAGTTTAAAGAACAAGGGTAATGTACAGAGTTGTAGCAACTACAGGCAAATTAAGTTGACAAGTCACACAATGAAGATCTGGGAGAGAGTAGTTTACACAAGACTTGGACGACAGGTGACTGTGAGCAGTAGTATGGTTTCATGCCAAGAAAGTACATCACCTATGCCATCTTTGCTTTGAAAATGCTGACGGAGAAGTACAGAGAGGGTCAGAAAGAACTCCATTGTGTCTTTGTGGATTTAGAAAAAGCATATGGCCGGTAATAGAATAGAATAGAATAGAATATATCTTTATTGGCATATTTGCACCAAGGTACAAAGTTTTGCAATTTGCGCGCGCACCATCCGAAGAGGGACGTACGCACGGAAGCCGCAGTAGTATAAAACCGCGCCACCAACAATCAGATATGAAAAAGGAACATACATTCGGGTAATCAATGGTATTCAAAAAAGAATCTATCACAATTTGTCTTAGGACACTCCATGATAAAGTCTAAAAAACTCTACCAGCTTTAGCACGGATAAGACAAGACATGTTGCATTTCATGGCAAGCAAGGAGATTGTCCGTGAAAGTCATTTCAGATAAGCACAGTCTGTAGATGTCATTTCAGCTCGGCTCCATTCTGAAAGCACACGGAGACCTCTGGGGGGGGGGGGGCAACGAGTTCTCATCAGCTTTCACTCCAGGAGAAGATTTGCAGACAGCCTTCTTTTTCCAAGGTTGCTCACAGTCCAGATTAGATTAGTCGCTTATTTATTTTCAGGCCAGGCTACAGTGTACTTTTGACTGCAGCCTTGAAGTCCAGGTGCTGTTCAGGTCCAAATCGTCGAATCATGTGAGGTTCCGAGCTACAAATCCTCGACTGTGCCCTGATGGGGCTGTAAACGAGTCCCAAAGCGCACCGCAGGTCCGCGGCTGTCAGCTCGTACAACAGCTGGCTTGTTGAGGTCATAGCCCGGATCAGAGAATCTGGTTGAGCAGGGAGTCTCGCCAGCGCGTTGATCGCCGTGGCCGCCTCCCTCAGCTTCCAGTAGCAGAAAACATCCGCCGATCCCAAAAAGCAGAGCAACTGCCACCAATATTCCAATAATCCACAAAACTTCAACGTCTTCGACAGAGAGAACGGTCAGACACATTGGCCACGAGTCCATAGTGTATCCCACCGCATGCGTGTCGAAGGGGCAAGCCGCCTCTCCTGGTCCGGTGTGCTTCGTTGAAAAAAATGTATCAATAGAGGAAACAGCCCACGTAAATAAATCCATTTCAAATTGGTTCGAGTGAGCGCTGAAGAGTTAAGACGAGACAAAATGCAAAAGCAGGGAGGAGGAAACTTAGGGGGGAGAGGAGCAAAAAGAGATGCGACCTGCTTCGCCGAGTGCCGGAAGTCATAAGATGGTGCCCGTTACATGGCTTGCAATCCACCTCTGCTGACGGTGTTCAGATTTTTTGTGTTTTGTTCGTTTTTCATCTGGGACATAAACACGCTACTGGTGTATGATTGACAACAGATCCTGGATCTGCATTTTCTGTCGCTGATGTCGCTTATTTGGAT
>JBBPBX010014295.1:29604-51116 GCA_038048925.1 Garcialebias charrua
CGGGAGTTGTCAGCCGGTGCGGCTCACTGCTCGACACAGAGAAGGTGTTATTGAAAATCTGCGGCCGCTAGCATGCACTCACTCCACCGTTGCTAGGTCCACCTCGGATAATATCAGGATGTGTGTGGTCAATGCAAGATCTGTCACCAACAAAGCTTTCATCCTCAGGGATCACTTTCAAGAGCACCACTGTGAGAGGGTGCTATTTATAAGACTGAGCTGAATACAGCATCTCAATATTTCACAGAATGTTACATGAGTCAGAAGAAAATGGCAGGCTTCCAACACATATGAATTCAGCCAACATTAGTCTCCTTTTAAAACCAGGCAAGGACCCAGTATTACCTACCAGTTATCGTCCCATCTCTCTCATTAATGTCGATGTTAAAATAATTTGTAAAGCTCTCTCTAAAAGATTAGAGAAAATAACTCCTTTCATTATTCATCCTGATCAAACTGGATTCATAAAAGGAAGACACTCGACCACAAACACTCGCAGATTATATAATTTAATAGAGTACTCATATAGTAAAAATATTGAAACAGCTATTTTATCTTTAGACGCAGAAAAAGCATTCGATAGAGTAAACTGGAATTTTTTATATGCTACCTTGATTAAATTTGGATTTGGAAACTATTTTATCAATTGGTTAAAAATATTATATAGCTCACCAAAAGCAAGTGTCTTGACAAATAATCAAATATCTTCAAGCTTTTGTTTGCAGGGGGCCACCAGGCAGGGATACCCACTTTCCCCAGCATTATTTGCTATGTTTATTGAACCTTTAGCAGCAGCAATAAGGCAAACAGCTGATATTAAAGGCATACAGTGTAAAAATATAGAACATAAAATTAGTCTATATGCTGACGATGTTTTACTTTTTCTTCAAAACTCAGAAAACTCTATATCTAATGTTATCGAATTAATAAACTCTGTAGGAGCCATTTATCCTTCCTGTGTTTATCGCCATCAGGGGGCGTATTTCATTTTGAGTTCTGAGTGTCTGAGTGGGGATGGGCTACTTAAGGGCAGGTGTGAATCTGTTCAGGTGTTGTTGATGGGAAGAGGCAAACAGTTTTCTACTGTGCTTGAAATAAGGATTGATGTCAAATTTATGTGGACTGGATATAAACAGAAACAGTAAGACAATGGACTTGCTTGGATAATAAATGATTTTATTATAAATCAAACTGAGGATCGGCATTATGAATTTGAATTGAGCGCACGTAAGACCAACGCCTCCTATAACAACCTGTAGCCTAAAATATAGGATTTTAGCCACTACATTTAGGTAGAAAACTGCCTCAAGCACCGATCCTTCTGCACTGTGGTTCCACAAAGCTGAAAAGTAAACGCCACACCAAAGCAGGCTATTGGAGCCGATGGACAAAGTGAACGCAGTGACAAAGAGGAACAAGGAGTTGGAATCGGTGCTACAGGTGTGAAGAACAACCAGGCGTCACCTGAAATTAGGAGTCAGAACCGCAGAGGGGCGATCGGACATCTGGTGTCGGAACTGGAGCTGCACAGGAGCGAGTGACACCCGACGCTG
This sequence comes from Garcialebias charrua, assembly GCA_038048925.1. Lineage (NCBI taxonomy): Eukaryota > Metazoa > Chordata > Actinopteri > Cyprinodontiformes > Rivulidae > Garcialebias > Garcialebias charrua. The sequence continues at coordinate 31,158 of JBBPBX010014295.1, forward strand.
GAAAGGAGCTGCATGGATCGAGCTATTGGACCCTCTGAGATTCACGACAGCGGACATCGGGACGCAGATCATCAATGCCGGCCAACGCACCATTGGGGTATGTGAGTCAGCGCTGATATCTTTGAATGGCCATTCTTATGTGTGCACACAAAGGTCCAAACTTAAATCCCATGCATTGGTAGCAGACTGAAGACTGCTTAAAAACAAAAAGAGAGCTCTCTATCTATAAAAAAATCTACAATTTGTGAAGAAATAAACTCACAAACTGTCAGCCATTATGGCAGAAGAGGAAAAAATTGATCTGGACCCGGAGGGTCAAAATAACATTGTGGGTGAAGAGCGAACTTCAGGAGAAGCTACATGAGCTCGAGGTGGAGTTACATGAGCTTCGTGACTGCGAGCTGCTCTGGAAGCCAGCCCGGACCTTCCCTTCATCGCGCCCGCCGTGGAAGTACCACAAGCGGCGTGACGCTTCACCGCGCCCGCCATGGAAACGCCACAAGCGGCGTGACAGGAAACAGAAGCGGGGTAAGCGCGGAGGTATCAGAGCTAGGCTAGCAGCTAGCCCACACAGGCCGGCTATTCCATCCATGGTTCTGGCTAACGTGCGCTCCTTGGACAACAAATTGGATTATATACGCCTGCTGCGAACGACACAAAAGACTGTGAGAGACTGCTGTGTGTTTGTATTCACGGAAACGTGGCTCAACAACAACGTTCTGGACCATGCTATTCAGCTGGAGCAGCTAACATGCTACAGAGCGGACCGAACCCTCGAGGGAGGTAAGAAAAGGGGAGGGGGGCTCTGTGTTTACATCAACAACGCATGGTGTCGTGATGCTGCTGTGGTCTACAAACACTGCTCACCTTTAGTGGAGTTCATGACTATTAAATGCAGACCGTTCTTTTTACCGAGGGAGTTTACAGCTGTTTTGATTGTTGCTGTATATATCCCCCCAAGCTCCAACAGCAAAGATAGAGGTGAGGCACTAAATGAACTATATCTGCACATCAGTGAGCAACAAACAGCCCATCCTGATGCTTTTCTCATCACGGCTGGTGATTTCAACCATGCAGATTTAAAGAGTGTTCTTCCAAAAACATACAGAAACATAAACTTTGCAACAAGAGGAAACAACACCCTGGACCAGGTTTACACCACCATGAAAAATTCCTACAGAGCCATCCCCCTCCCCCACATTGGTGCTTCTGACCATATCTGTGTTATGCTAAAGCCAGCATACAGGCCACTGGTGAAAGTCACAAAACCAGTCCGCAAGCAGATACGAGTGTGGCCAGAGGGGTCTTCAGAGGCACTCCAGGACTGTTTTGACACCACAGATTGGAGTATGTTCAAAGAAGCTGCTACCACAAACAACACCACATGTCTCCAGGAGTACTCAGACACTGTATGTTCATACATCACCAAGTGCATTGATGATGTAACCAACCTTAAAACCATCACTGTTCGGGCTAACCAGAAGCCATGGCTGACAGCTGAGGTTTACAGACTCCTGAGAGCCAGGAATGCTGCCTTCAAAGCGGGAGATCAGGTGGGCCTGAGGGCAGCCAGAAACAACCTGGACCGGGGCATCAGAAAGGCAAAGAAGCAGTATTCTGGGAAAATAGCTCACCGTTTCAAGGACAGCAGGGATACACGCAGTCTGTGGCAGGGAATACAGACCATCACAAACTACAAACCACCCCCCCAGACCTGTGACAGCTCAGCCTCTGCGCTGAATGAACTGAATGAGTTTTTTGCTCGGTTCGAGGCAAGTAACAGCACACCAGCACATAAACTCCCCCCCTCTCCTGATGGCCAGGTGCTGACGCTGTCCTCAGACAGCGTAAGGCGATCATTCATAAAGATTAACGCCCGGAAGGCCTCTGGTCCTGACAACATACCTGGTCGTGTGCTGAAGGACTGTGCAGGGGAACTCGCAGCGGTCTTCACGGACATCTTTAACATCTCACTGAGCCAGGCCATCGTCCCCACCTGTTTCAAAGCCACCACCATCATCCCTGTCCCAAAGAAGGCAACGCCCGCATGCCTCAATGACTATCGCCCAGTAGCACTCACCCCCATCCTGATGAAGTGCTTTGAACGGCTAGTCATGAAAAGCATCACATCTGTCCTCCCTGACTCCCTGGATCCCTTCCAATTTGCATACCGACCTAATCGCTCAACCGACGATGCCATCTCCTCTGCCCTTCACACAGCTCTCACACATCTGGACACGAAGGACTCCTATGTTAGAATGTTGTTCATCGACTTCAGCTCGGCATTTAACACCATCATCCCCCAACAGCTCATCCTTAAACTGGACAGTCTGGGGCTGAACACCTCAATGTGTAACTGGCTGCTAGACTTCCTGACCGGGAGACCACAGACAGTACGGATCGGGAGTAACACATCTAGCACCATCACATTGAACACAGGGGCCCCACAAGGATGTGTGCTGAGCCCCCTTCTATTCACCCTGCTAACACACGACTGCACACCATCGTACAGCTCCAACCACTTCATCAAGTTTGCGGACGACACAACAGTGGTGGGTCTCATCAGCAACAACGATGAGACGGACTACAGGAACGAGGTGAGCCGCCTGGCCTTGTGGTGCGGACACAACAATCTCACTCTCAACGTGGAGAAGACAAAGGAGATTGTTGTGGACTTCAGGAAGAGGGATGCCCAACATCCCCCTCTGACCATCAACAGCACCGCAGTGGAGAGAGTAGACAGCACCAAGTTCCTGGGAGTGCACGTCTCAAAGGACCTGTCCTGGAGCAGGAACACTGCAGCACTGGCAAAGAAGGCTCACCAGCGTCTCTACTTTCTCCGCAAGCTGAAAAGGGCTGGAGCTTCAACCCCCATCATGAGCACCTTCTACAGAGGTGCCATAGAAAGTGTCCTGACCAGCTGCATCACTGTGTGGTTTGGTGCATGTACTGCATCATGCCGCAAGAGCCTCCAGCGCATTGTGAGAGCAGCTGAGAAGATCGTGGGCACCTCCTTGCCCTCACTGCAGGACTTACACAGCAAACGCCTCACTCGGAAAGCCCACCGCATGGCAGGTGATCCCACACACCCACTACACAGCTGCTTCAGACTGCTGCCATCAGGGAGGAGACTGAGGAGTCTCCAGGCTCGAACCAGCAGACTGAGAGACAGCTCTGTTCATCAGGCAGTCAGAATGCTAAACACTCTGCCTGCTCTGCCTCCCCTCCCATTTGAACTGCCTTAACACTAAAACTTTCTCACATATTATCACTCAACACAAAGTTTTTAACACTAGACTCTGTGTCATCAAACGGGTTAATCACTAAACTCTCGGTCATGTGCTCATACAGTTTGCACTACTTCTCATACTTGCACTAATGTCTGTATTACATCACTGCCTATAATCATAATACTGTTTACATTCTCTGTTTACATTTATTAATACTGTTTACTTTTATTACTACTGCTTACATGTAATTACTACTGTTTACATTTATTTACACTACTCTAATATCTACACCACTGCTGGTACATATACAGTGTGCTCTGAACGGTCTTATTTAGGGATGCCCAATGTGCCTTACTGCATATGCCACTTTTTGCCTCTACAACAACATCAACTACTACCTCATACATATACTGTGTACATTGACTCATACGCTGCTTTGCCACTTTGCAAATGTCAATGCTAGAAACCTTTAGTTTATTTTAGTTATACTTTTTATACTCTTTTTTTATACTAGTATGCAAAAACTCAGGACAATATTATGTTCATTAAATGTTTAATGTTTTAGTTTTAGAGTTGGTGTAAATTTTCATACTCTTATACCACTATGCAAAAAACTCAGGACAGTGTTAGGTTTACTATTTTATGCTTATGTCTATTATTATATGTTTCAGTGTTTCAATGTTTAGATGTTTACTGTTGCACCGAGGGACTGAGAGAAACGCAATTTCGGTCCTGTGTATGTCCTGCACTGTACATATTGCAGATCTGACAATAAAGTTGACTTTGACTTTGAAAATCCTCAGTGGGGGACTGAAAAAAGACAGGTGAAATTAACAGCCAAAGCTTTGTTGTTGAAAATCAGTAACTTAGAAGGTGAAAGAAAAACAAAGTTAAATAAGCTTACAAAATTAAGACAAACTATTACAGTGTTGAAAAATGACAAAGGGTGTGTGAATGACATTAATGGAGAATTTAAAAGGTTTTTGGGTTTGTCTGAAGAAACACAAAAGGTACACCAGGTTTTGTTGGGATTATTGCCTGTGGATGAAGCACAGAAGCATGATGTATGGTTTCAAGCTAAAATGTTGAATGTTCATGATTTTGTTGCTGCTACTCAAAAATGGTTGGCTGAGCCTCAAGGGTGCTCAGCTGCTGTGCCTGATGTAATCAAAGAAAACAAGAGTAATAATAATAATAATTAATTCAATTTATAACGCACTTTTCATTATTGAAAATCTCAAAGTGCTACACATATATTGAATGCTACACACATTCATAAACCGGTGGCGGCAGACTACCATGCAAGGTGCTTTCCAGTCCTACGGGGAGCAACTCAGGGTTAAGTGTCTTGCCCAAGGACACAACGACACATGGTGCGGGTCCCGGGAGTCGAACCGCCAACTTTCCGATCGGGAGACGACTGCCCTTACCACTACGCCACGGCCGCCCCTAAAGTAAAGTCTATTGTAAAAACAATAATGAAGCTGAACCAAACACTGCCAGTAGTGGCATGATCATGATGGAGGAGATGCTGCAGATTCATCCTCATGACAGCATTTCAAATGTTTCCTTGCGGTCTTTTAGAAAAACTGGGAGTCAAAGGGGTTCTTCTGTAGTAACCAGCAAATCTTCAATGCTTTCTGAACAAATAAAAACAGAAGCAGAAAGGGCTGCACTCCTGGCTTGTGCAGCTGCTTTAAAGGAGAAGCATGCATTGGAGGAGCAGGAATACCTGTTAAAGGAGCAGGAATACCTGTTAAGGAAAAGAAAGGAACAACTTGAAATGGAGACCAAAATAGCTGCTGCTAATGCCAAGCTAATGGTGCTAGAGGGCAGCACTAAAGGCAGCATTACATCTAAGCATTCTGATGGAATGGATTCATATGTTAGAAAAGGTGCTAGACCCAAGATCAAACCTACTTTACTCATTCCACAAACTTCACAGATGGTTACCAAACCTGCAAAGAAGCTTCAAGAACATGCTGGACTGTTGCTGGATAAAAAGGTTGAGTCAGATCTAAGCACAGCCTATGAAAAGCATATTCCACCTCAGGTGGACAACACTGTTTTCAATACTTTAGTGTCACAAACGGCTCCCCCTGCTGTTCAAACTTCTAAGGCCTCTATTATTTTATCTGATCCCAAGGTTACCACTCAAAACACTTTGCTTTCATCAAATCAAAATCAACCAACAGGAGACCTCTACAATGTGTTGAAACAACAGAATGACATAACGGCTCTTCTGGTTCAAATGCAAACAACCCAGTTACTGCCACACCGAGAAATTCCCATCTATGACGGAGATCCTTTACAGTTCAACTCCTTCATGAAAGCCTTTGAACACTGTGTGGAAGCAAAGACCAGTTGTAAAGGAAACTGTCTGTACTACCTTGAACAGTACACCAGGGGGCAACCAAGAGACCTCATACGTAGCTGCCTTCACATGCCTGCAGAAAGAGGATATGCGGTGGCCAAGCAACTCCTCAAAGAACATTTTGGCAATGAATTTAATATTACTGCAGCCTACATGGAAAAGGTCACTGGCTGGCCCAACATTAAAAGTGAAGATGTTAAAGCATTAAAGGCATTTGGACTGTTCCTTCGTGAATGCTGCAATGCGATGGAGGAACTGCAGTATTTGGATGAGTTAAGCATGCCAGCTAACATGAAAATCTTGGTTCAAAAGTTTCCATTTAAACTAAGAAAAAAATGGAGAACAAAAGCAAATGAGATTTTTGAGAGAACTAGTCAAAGAGCACGTTTCAGAGATATTGTTGGTTTTACTGAACACCAGATTAAGATCTGATAATTAGCAAAGACAATAAAATAGCTGAACTGGAAAAAAAAATGGATGACATGGAAAAATACACACAAAAAAAAACAACGTGGTGATCACAGGACTTGATGTTAGTAAGTGTCGGACATATAAACATGCTCTCACTAACATATGTAGATGGGTATATAAATGAATATAAATATATATGTATGTATATTGTATATATATTTGTAGGTATGGGTATGTGTATTTATAGAAATCTTTTGCAAGGTCATGAATATTATCAGTCTTTATGCTTGTATGTTTCGTTGTTGTGTTCTGTCATGTGCTTTGCAGGATTGTGGACGGAGGTTTGGTGTGTTTGCCTTGTGCTCTTTCTGTGGACAATTGTTGTTTTGTTGTCTCACTTTCTCTTTTCTTTCTTTCTCTCTATTAAAAAAAATACATATTGGAGTGAGAGGATGGCTATAAGGTGTGAAGGGAGGCCATCTATAAATGGGAAAAAAAAGAAAAAAAAAAAGAAAGTAAGTGTCGGACATATAAACATGCTCTCACTAACACTGACCCAACTGAGGATGCACCACAGGAAGAACTAGAGACTCTGGAGGAGACTGTAGTTAATTTTTTATGGGACAAGTACTATGACATAAAATATGAGGACATTTCGTTCTGTTACACCCTGCCCAGTAAATCACCAACTTCCAAACCGTCGGTAGTCGTCGAGTTCGTTAGCAGGAAGTTTAGAAACTATGTAATTAGTCAATCAAAGCTACTGAAGGGAACAACAGTGTACATAAATGAGCACCTAACAAAAAAATGGAAAAATTGCAAAGGAAGCAAGGTGGCTAAAAAGCCAACACAAAATAGCATCAACATGGACAAGAAATGGAAACATCTTTATCAAAACACATGAAGGAGCTAACCCTAAAATGATAAAAGAACTGAAGGATCTAGACGAGCTCAAGGGAGGACAAATTACAAATCAATGAAACAACTGAAATGAACAAATACATTAAAACATGACAACATACGAAGACTCAGAACCTAAAATATATAATGTTAATGATGTTATTGATGCTAACTTTTTTCCAGTAATAAAAGATAGCGAATACTACAATGAAGAGCAATTTAATGACATCAATATAACAAATGGAGTTCTCTCTATTATTCACTTTAACAGCAGAAGTATAAATGCAAATATATCCAAAATAACAGATTACTTAAAACAGTTAAACAGAACTTTTACAATAATAGCACTGTCAGAGACATGGCTCAATGACGATAACACAAGTAATATTCACATCGAAGGGTATGAATTATTTCACATGAACAGAAATAATAAAAGAGGTGGTGGTGTCGCTCTATATGTAATGAATGAAATAAAATGTAAATTAAATAATGAAATGTCAATAATAGTTGATAATATTATGGAAATGATAACAATAGAAATAATAAACAAAAATGATAAAAACATAATAATAAGTTGTGTATATAGATCACCAGGATCAAATATAGAAATATTCACTGATAAAATCTTGGAGCTATTGGAGAAGAGTTTTAATAAAAAAGTTTTTTTGTGTGGAGACTTTAACATTGATATGGGAAATAAAACAGATTCAAATAACATCAGTACATTTATAAATTCAATGTACAGTTTAAATATGTATCCGTTGATATCCAAGCCAACAAGAATTACAACTCATAGTGCCACAATAATTGATAATATTTTCACAAATATAACAAACGGAGAGGTGATAGGTGGTATTTTAACGACCGACTTAAGTGATCATTTACCAGTTTTCACAATCTATAAAAATGATCAAAATGTCACAAAAGCAGTTAAAACAAAGAAAAAGATCATAAACACATCAAAAAAAGTTTTGGAAAAATTAAAAGAGGATCTAGATAAACAAGACTGGAATGAAGTGTATGTTGATGATGTGAACAGATCATATGATGAGTTTATGAATATCTTGGAAACTCTGTATGAAAAAAATTGTGTACAAACAAATTATACAAAGAGAAATATCGTTGACCAACCATGGATGACAAAAGGGTTGAGAAATGCTTGTAAAAAAAAGAATTATTTGTATTCATGTTTCTTGAAATTGCGAAGTCAGAACGCTGAAGAAAAATATAAAAAGTATAAAAATAAATTAGTAGGGATTATAAGGAAACATAAGAAAGAATATTATAGTAAATTATTAGATAAAAGTAATGGTGATATGAAAGCAACATGGCGAGTAATGAATAGTGTTATGAAGAATCATAAAGCAAAAACTAGTATTTCAAAATATTTTGTAACAGAAAAAGATGAAGTTTATGATGAAAATGAAATTGTCAATGGATTTAATCAATATTTTGTGAATGTTGGATCAAGCCTTGCAGCTAAAATACCAAAAGTAAATAATAATGTGAGCCATTCAATTACAGGCTGTGCAAACAGTATTTTTCTAAATGGAACTAACAAAGAGGAAATAATGAAGGTAGTAAAAAATCTTACAGACAAGAGATCAAAGGACTGGGTGGACATGGATATGATGTTTGTAAAGGATATAATGAGCCATGTTATTGAGCCGTTTACATATATATGTAACTTATCATTTTCAACAGGAATATTTCCAGATAATATGAAAGTAGCTAAGGTAGTTCCTCTTTTTAAAAATGGTGATAAATGTGTGTTCAACAATTATAGACCTATATAATATATATGGGCGGCCGTGGCACAGTGGTAATGGCAGTCGACCCCCGATCGGAAGGTTGGAGGTTCGAATCCCGCATCCGCCCACCATGTGTCGTTGTGTCCCTGGGCAAGACACTTAACCCCAAGTTGCTCCCGGTAGGTCTGGATGGCGCCTTGCAAGGCAGGCTACCACTACCGGTGTATGAATGTCTGAATGAATGGGTGGATGGTTGGTATTGTAAAGCGCTTTGGGGCTCCTCACAGGGGGCTGGAAAGCGCTATATAAATAAGCTCCATTTACCATTTACCATTTACCTATATCCTTGTTACCACAGTTTTCTAAAATTCTTGAAAGACTATTTGTGAACAGACTAGATCAATTTATAGACAAACAAAATATTCTAAGCAACAGTCAATATGGGTTCAGAGCTAAAAACTCTACATCAATGGCTCTCATGGAATTAATGGAACAAATAACAACTGCTGTCGATCAAAAACAATATTGTGTCAGTATTTTTGTTGATTTAAAAAAAGCATTCGATACTATTGATCACACCATTCTCCTTGAAAAACTGAACAAATATGGTATTAGAGGACCAGCATTACAGTGGGTATCTAGCTATTTGAAAGATAGGAAACAATTTGTACAAATAAATGATGTAAGATCTGACCTCTGTAATATCACATGTGGAGTTCCCCAGGGCTCTGTGCTTGGACCAAAGCTATTTATTTTATATGTGAATGACTTGGTAAATGTGTCAGGACTCCTTAAATGTATACTTTTTGCTGATGATACCACATTTTTCTGTTTAGGTGAAGATACAGGTGACACCCTACCTACGACTCCATCGACCTACGGCGGCCCGGACCTACGAACGTATCATATTTAATAAAAATATGACATTACTGTATTAAAAAAAAAAAAAAAAAAATTTTTTTTTTGTTTTTGTGTTTTAATGTTCTTAATTTCATGTGTACAGCACTTTGTTGCAGCTGTGGTTGTTTTAAAGGCTTTATAAATAATAATTATGATAAAAATGATCATTTCTGATCATTTTTGTCATGATTGCGCAATAATTGTGCAACTTCCGGTCATAACAGGAAGAAGGTCTCCAGTTTTCACGGTCACAAATTAAGGCAGAACACCGGAGGCCATCTTAGGTCAGTCACGGCTGCTTTGAAAGTCTCCAGTTTACAGGGTTACTAGTTAAAGCAGAACACCGGACGCCATCTTAGGTCATAGTTACGGCTGCAGGCAGCCAGGTTTGGAAGACTGGTGACCAGGATCGCTTCATATGGATTAATTACGAGCTGGAAACGTCTCTGTGAACTTTGTGGATGTCTCAGGCAGCTGCAGATTTATCGCCGATGGTGCCAGGCCGCCGCGAGAACACCTCCGGCCTGGCTAGCTCCAGAAGCTAACAAGGGAGCTAACACGGGACGCAGCAGCGGCTTTGACCACCTCCAAGTAAGAAATTATATTTTTATTTAATTTATATTTTTATTACTGTACTGTATTAATTAATTACACTGTGTTAGGTGTGTTAGGATAGGCGAAGTACGTACTGTACTTGGTACCACAAAAAAAAATAATACAGGACATCCCCGAGTGACGAGTGTACGGAAGGTCTGACCTGCGAACAGATCGACCTGCGAACCGTTCTTAGGTCCCAAACTCGTTCGTAAATCGGGGGTTTCCTGTATAGAACAAATGTTGGAATTGATAAAGACAGAATTTACCAAAATACAAACTTTGTTTAAAATCAATAAATTATCATTCTTCTTCTTCTTCTTCTTCTTTCGGCTTTTCCCTTTTCAGGGGTCGCCACAGCGAGTCATCCTCCTCCATCTCGCTCTGTCCTCTGCATCCTCTGTCCTCACTCCAACTACCTCATGTCCTCTCTAACTGCATCCATATATCTCCTCTTTGGTCTCCCTCTTTGTCTTTTTCCTGGCAGCTGCATTTCTAACATCCTTCTACCAATATACCCACTGTCCCTCCTCTGGACATGTCCAAACCATCTCAGTCTGGCCTCCCTAACTTTATCTCCCAGTTGTTCAACATGTGCTGTACCTCTGATGATCTCATTCCTGATCTTATCCATCCTTGTCACTCCTAAGGAGAACCTCAACATCTTCATTTCTGCCACTTCCAGTTCTTTCTCCTGTCTTTTTGTCAATGACACTGTCTCCAGACCATACAACATAGCTGGTCTCACCACTGTCTTGTAAACTTTTCCTTTGACCTTTGCTGACACCTTTTTGTCACAAATCACTCCTGAAACTTTTCTCCATCCACTCCATCCTGCCTGGACTCTCTTTTTCACCTCTTTACCACATTCCCCATTTTCCTGGACAGTGGACCCCAAGTACTTGAAGTCCTGCACCTTTGTGACCTCTGCTCCTTGTAGCCTCACTGTTCCACCAGCTTCCCTCTCATTCACACACATGTACTCTGTCTTACTACAGCTGACTTTCATTCCTCTTCTTTCAAGTTCATACCTCCACCTCTCCAAGTTCTCTTCCACTTGTTCCCTGTTCTCACCACAGATCATAATGTCATCTGCAAACATCATAGTCCATGGGGATTCCTGCCTGACCTCATCTGTTAGTCGGTCCATCACCAGAGCAAACAGGAACACTGTAATAATTCTCATGTCTGTTAAACTTGCAAATGAAAGTTCACCTGCTGCCTTAAGAATGCATGTTAACTCAACTAGCATTTTATTTTTATTTCAACTCAGAAATTAAAGTCTTAAAAGTTGATAGTACTATATTGTTGTAGTCGTCTTAACATAGGGTTTTAAGTTGTTAAAGTTGATTTAACTTTTTAACCTTAGCTGTCTTAACTTGTTACTTTAAGTTAAATAAAACAATCTTTACACATCATCAGAAGAAGAAAATTGTTAATCGCTTGTTGTTTCAACTTAATACTCCAAGTTAAAACAATAAAATATTCATCATCCTCAATATAATGCACTTTCCTTAGTTAGTTGAACAAACATATATTTGTTCATTATTGTAACTCACTATTTTGAGTTTAAATAACTTAATATGCAATATAAAACTTTCCATCTCAAGTTTAGATAATTTAAATCCTAAATTTGTTTCAACTAATGTGATTATGACAGAACACACCAAATGCTAGCATTTATCAAAATTGCATTTATTACTTAAAACAGTTTTATAAACATTAACAACATACATCAACTTTCACATTCAAATAACAGTAGCCCAGTAAAATGGCAAAGTCAGTAGGCACATCTGATATGTGAGATGATTTTCTCTAAACTACCATTTTAAAGACTTTCAAAGTGAACACATCCTGAATGAATGTGTGTCAATGATTAAGAAGTCAAAACGTCCCTAAACTTTAACATCATATTTTAACAAACTGTGACCAAGTTTCAAATAACACATCAGCCCAGTAAAATGCCAAAGCTACCACTTAAAGGTTCAGTATGTAATTTCTGGAACACGCTGGAACTTGGGAAAATTTTTAACAGAGACACGTTTCTGGTCCCTCCCCCTCAGAGCCATATATGGCTCTGTTACACCTTGCTCTGCTGAAATTCAAATTCAAGCTCTGTTTTTATTGGCTGGTTAACGGCGGGTCACTGTGGCTTTTTAGAAATGCTTTTAGAGAAGCAAGGGGACAATAGTTTTTTTCAGAGATTACTTGTCTAAAATCAGTATGTCAGGAGGTAGTGACAGAGTGAAGAAATATGTTAAAAATATATTGTTAGAAAAGTTACATACAGCTCCTTTCATCTAAACTACGGTACCACCTTAAAGACCCACTGACATGATTTTTAAACTTTTCATAAATGGCTCAACATAAATATCTTGTATCATTCAACTATGTTCGTTTTTGCAAACAAACTTATAAATACAGGTAGTCCCCAACTTACGAGCGAGTTCCGTACCTACGGGCCGCTCGTATGTCAAAAATTCGTAAGTAGGATCACCAAAAAAAGTTTTTTTTTTGTGTGTAAATGAATAAATGTACAGTACTGTCACCAAGCACTTAGCCTATCCTAACACAGTTTTTAAAGATGAAGGAATGAGTTGAATTGTCTCCCTTTCACATAAAGGGAGCTAGCTCCCTTTATGTGAATGGAACCTGCAGGGAGGAGGGAGACAATTCCACTCACTCCTTCATCTTTAAAAACTGTGTTAGGATAGGCTAAGTGCTTGGTGACTGTCCAGTACTGTACATTTATCTATTTATTAAAAATATACTGTACAGTATATATATATTTTTTAAATAGATAAATGTACAGTACAGTACTATAGTCACCAAGCACTTAGCCTATCCTAACACAGTTTTTAAAGATGAAGGAGTCAGTTGAATTGTCTCCCTCCTCCCCAGCAGGCCTATCCTAACACAGTTTTTAAAGATGAAGGAGTCAGTTGAATTGTCTCCCTCCTCCCCAGCAGGCTCCATTCACATAAAGGGAGCTATTTTCACTTTATGTGAAAGGGAGACAATTCAACTCACTCCTTCATCTTTAAAAACTGTTAGGATAGGCTAAGTGCTTGGTGACTGTACATGTATTCATTTATAAAAAATATTTTAATGAGATGCATATTCGTAAGTCTGGAACCTCGTATGTCAGAGCGCTCGTAAATCGGGGACCCCCTGTATATTTAATTTTGATTTAAAATTGATTTTAAACTTCGCGCCGCGTTTATTCATGGGAAATCCGATTACACACAAATGCACCATCTGTGACGTAGTGTGGGGGCAGAGCCCTGGGCTTGTCAGTGTGCGTGTGTCTGCTGCTCGCCAGCATATTGCGTTTTTTTTTTTTTTACATGAAAAATGCCGTTACGTTGTGTCGCATTTTGGTGTTCTAATATCATCAGTGAACAAGTGAGCCTTTTCACTTTCCCAAAAGATGAAATACTTCGTCAAGAATGCAACAAAGCTGCACCCCTCGGACCCCCGCCTCGCTCCACCTGAAGGTAAGTCTCATACGGCTGCAGACCTAAATTAGATCCTGTTGTTTCTTGTTCCATCACCCAAACTATTTTCGGCTTCCCAAACTGAAGACAAATAACTCAAATCTTCACATAGATTGATAAATTAATCGGGTTTTAAATTGTCCGCTATTAAAGAGACCAGAGCCCTCTGCCCCACACTACGTCACAGATGGTGCATTCGCGTGTAATCGGATTTCCCATGAATAAACACGGTGCGAAGTTTAAAATCAATTTAAAATCAAAATTAAATATATTTATAAGTTTGTTTGCAAAAACGACCATAGTTGAATGATACAAGATATTTATGTTGAGCCATTTATGAACAGTTAAAAAATCATGTCAGTGGGTCTTTAAACACTTCCAATGGGAATGCATCCTAGAGTGTGTGTACCGGTATATTTCAGTCAGTGATTAGTCAAAACATTTGAACTTTTACACCATACATTATATAGATATAGATATTGGGTGGTTCTGCTGGTCAAACCTGGATCAGAGGGAACTGCTTAACACTTGAGGAAGAGAAGATGTTGAACCATGGATGAGGGGGCATGTGAGTCCAGAAAGGTCTGGTCAGGTGCAGATGTTGTCCTGATGCTGCTCACTCAACAATGGAGGAGGGGGGCATGTGAGTCCAGAGGCAACATGTGAGTTCAGTTCAGTTCTGGTCCTGATGTTGGATGCAGGATGATGAGGAGGGGCCTTTCAGTGATGACACAGCAGCACAGCAGGGCAGACACCGTTCAGCAACACTGCAGGTCTGGCTGTAGAAATGAAGACAAGACATGTGAAAGTTAACATTAATAAAAAAAATAAACAACAGACAAAAAAATATTGTGCTTACTGTTATCCAAATGATGCAGAAAAGAAGATAGAGCATGTCAGATCAGGTCATGTGTCTTCCAGATGTGGCTGGAGTCAGTGTGATGGAGTGCAGGAGGCTGAGGGGGACATCACTGCAGGTCTGGCTGTAGAAATGAAGACAAGACATGTGCAGGTTAACATTAATAAAATAAAATAAAATGAAACAACAGACAAAAAAATGTTGTGCTTACTGTTATCCAAATGATGCAGAAAAGACGATGGAGCATGTCAGATCAGGTCATGTGTCTTCCAGATGTGGCTGGAGTCAGTGTGATGAGGTGGATGCAGGAGGCTGAGGGGGACATCACTGCAGGTGTCTGGCTGTAGAAATGAAGACAAGACATGTGCAGGTTAACATTAATAAATAAAAAAAATGAAAGGTTAACATTAATAAAATAAAAAATAAAAATGAAACAGACAAAAAAATGTTGTGCTTACTGTTATCCAAATGATGCAGAAAAGACGATGGAGCATCAGGTCAGGTGTCTTCCAGATGTGGCTGGAGTCAGTGTGATGGAGTGCAGGAGGCTGAGGGGGACATCGCTGCAGGTCTGGCTGTAGAAATGAAGACAAGACATGTGCAAGTTAACATTAATAAAAATAAAAATAAACAACAGACAAAAAAATATTGTGCTTACTGTTATCCAAATGATGCAGAAAAGAAGATAGAGCATGTCAGATCAGGTCATGTGTCTTCCAGATGTGGCTGGAGTCAGTGTGATGAGGTGGATGCAGGAGGCTGAGGGGGACATCACTGCAGGTCTGGCTGTAGAAATGAAGACAAGACATGTGCAGGTTAACATTAATAAAAAAAAAAAAATGAAAGGTTAACATTAATAAAATAAAAAATAAAAATGAAACAACAGACAAAAAAATGTTGTGCTTACTGTTATCCAAATGATGCAGAAAAGACGATGGAGCATCAGGTCAGGTGTCTTCCAGATGTGGCTGGAGTCAGTGTGATGGAGTGCAGGAGGCTGAGGGGGACATCGCTGCAGGTGTCTGGCTGTAGAAATGAAGACAAGACATGTACAAGTTAAAGAAAACATTCTAAATTTAAAGTCACAAGAAATGTTTTTTTCTATACGGTACATCTTGTTTCCCACTCCTGCCTTTTTTCCCCTCTTTTTTTTTTAAATGATGACTTATAAACCAAAGTTGAATCAAATCTCAAATTCCAAACTAGTCAACACGTTGAATAACTTCAAGTTTTACTTTCCCCGCCTTTTTTCCTCTGCTTGTTTTAAAAAAGAGCTGTTAGAATAATCACTGGAAAACATTTTTGTCACCCTTCTAACACATTATTTAATCAACTGAAATTATTGAAGTTTCATGACTTGGTGGATCATAATATTTTATTAGTTATGTATAGAGCTCATAAAAATGAATTGCCTGAAAATATCCAAACACATTTTGTTAAACGGCAGAGCTGTTATAATCTCAAGGGAATTGAAACATTTGTTAAACCAAAATATAGAACCCGTTTGAAGAGTCGGTCAACCTCAATTCAAGGAATTGGATTGTGGAATGGTTTGGAGACTGAAGTAAAAAATGCAAAAACGATGATTACATTTAAGAGAATGATCAAAACTGGACTATTGCAAAAATATAAATGTCCTTGGCATTAATGAGGGTGGCTAACCTGAGTTCTTTAAATCAGTTGGTTACCAAATCTCAAATTCCAAACTAGTCAACATGCAGGTAGAGATACCAAGTCACTTGGTATCTCTACCTGTAAACTCTGAATCTATATCCCTTAATTAAACAACAAGTATAACACGGTAGAATAAACATATGCTTTAAAAAACATGAACAGTTTAATAAACAATTTGGAAACAACAGATCAGTATTTTCACTTTACAATTAGATAAAATGATACGCTTTAAGCCCTTAAACAAAAAAAGGAAACTAAAAAACTAAAAAAAAAACTAAAAAAGGAAATTAGCCGGCTGCTAATTAAAAATATAGTTCTGGTCGTTGCAGGCCTGATGCACTCGCGCTAATATTCCCCTTCAACCATGTCCCCGCTCACCTGAATACATCCGTCTCCCGGAGGTCAGTCTCGCCTCAGTCCGTCTGCTTCTGTCCGATGTCCTCCGCAGGGTGGAAGAATCCGTGCCACGGTCCTCTCTCTGCTGGCAAGCCGCCCGACAAGTCCCGCTAGCGATAGCCACTGAGCTAGCGACATAATGAACTGTTCTCCACGGGGTTGAACACCCTCGCAGCTTCGACATCCACAGCTCGGCGGGAGTCTTTGTCTACCCCCTCAACGGCACGGACAACAGTTCAGTGAAGTGTTCCTCAACGACGACAGGCCCGTTTTTCAATGGAAAATAATGGCGTCCACCTTCGCGCTCTTTTTTCGTCTTCTTCCTCCTCGCGCCCGGAAGCCCCTCCCGCGCCCGGAAGTACATCCTCCTCCCCAATCACCAAAATAAAATCCCAAACTATTAGCTATTATAGTTACTGTACATCGCTTTTTTTTTTTACAAACAGTTATTAACAGTTATTAATACAAACAGTATTGAACGTACATTAAACTCCAAACACAGTATGTTTGCATGTTCCATAAACACAAAGGTTAAACACCATTTACTTATTCATTCAAAATAAAGGTGATTTATTGATTGATTATTCATTCATTCACTACTACCGGTAACTTGAAATGAACTCAAACCACAGGGTTACACCATTACTGTATATATGTTGCTTTATGGTTCGATAGTTAAGTGAATTTTTCTTTTTCTTTTTTTTTTCTTTTTTGTTAAATCACTTAAATATGACAGTTGTTTGATTTGATTTGATTTGATTGATTGTAAGAGGGGGTAGATAAAATAAGATTTTTTTTCTTCTTACTGCTACCCTTCATTTTATTTATGTGTTGTATAGACATACTTTGTTATATGGTTTTGTGTTGTATTTTTTTTTTCAAATTAATACAAATTTGAAATGAAAGAAAAAAAAGAAAAAAACTGATGACTTACAGACTCAAGTTCAATCAACACATACAAATATGACAAATTTCAAACCAATGGATAGCTATAAGTTCTACATCTTAAGACTCAGAAAGCTGAGTTCAAAATTCAAAACTTGTAAGAGCTCTTTGTGTTAAAGAGAAGTAGTAAGTGAAGACAACTAAATGAGGGTGTCACTTTTAACAGTGCTGAGACTGAAGCTGATACTACAAAAATTATTACAGTATTGGTCTCCAGAGAAAGTGTTATCAGGTTATCTTAATATATCTCCACCTCCACACCACTCTGTTGGATATGAAAGGGTTTATTGGAACCAACAGTTACAAATGTAAACCACAAAAATTCAGTTTTTCAGTCATGCAAGATTGTTTAACTTGAACTTTTTTTTTTAAAATAAAGTAAAATTATGAATGAAAAAAATGCAGCTACAGAATTTATGTTAATGCTATGCAGATTTAAAAAAAAATCATCAGGAGTACGTATATTTTATTTTTGTTCTCTAAATGCAAAATGGTTATGCTCATTTAGTGTGTTAGCAAAATATGTGATGAACCAAAATCCAAATTTTAATGAAACTATAAAATAATCATTGGGTGCTCCAGCATCAACGTGTGGCATGGAGGCTGCACAGTTGCAGAGAGGAAAGCTCTACAGAGAGTGGTGAAGGCTGCACAGAAGTCTGTTGGAGTCAGTCTCCCCACCATCACAGACATTTACACCTCCAGATGCAGGAAAAGAGCCACCTGCATCATGAAAGACCTCACTCACCCAGCACACTCACTCTTTGCACCACTCCCCTCGGGACGGAGGTTGAGGAGCATCAAATGTAGAACCACTAGACTGAGGAACAGCTTCTACCCTGAGGCTGTCAGACTCATGAATAAATAAATAATAAGAATAAACACTGCAAAATGTCACATCATGTTGATACTGATCTGTTTCTTGTTGCTGCGTTCATCTGTGACCATCTGCTCATGTTCGTGCTGCTGTTTATAATGATGTTTTTCTACTACATTAGGGCTTAGTGTATTACTAGCTGATGTCTCTCTTAGTTAATCCTAGATGTTATTATTGTTTTTCTCTTGCATTTGTTGTTGGATGTAACTGGGACCCTGTGTACATAATCTCGTTTTCAACACATGTACTACATGCGGTGCAAATGACAATAAATTCTCTCTGACTCTGACTCTGACTCTGATTTATAGAATTAGCTTAACGTAAGTGTCTGCTACAGACAACTGAAGCTGGAAACAAAAAATATGGCTGTAAATATATATATATATTTTTTTTTAGTCATTCAAAGCGTTCAAACTCACATCTGATGAAAGATTGTCCGACTGCATCTTACCAGTAAGACCATCGACTTCATGTTAATGAATTCATTTATCTACAGAGGAAGTGTCATGTAGTCCATCACTTTTCCTTCTGCTTGAAGTCTTGGAACGTGTTCACACATTATGACGCTGACTTTGTGCCCTTTTAGTTAAACTCATCTTTGATAAATATGAACGTTAGTTTTCATTTTAATGACAGTAGTAGAGCCTCTCATAGATCAGACCTCACATTTGATTCTCACTCCACTTTGTTCAGATATTATTTTGGGGTGCACTTGTAAGCAGGAGTGGGAGATATGAATCAGGCAATTGCTGAATATTCACTCAACATTTCTGGAGATGCAGAGAGAAGCTGTCTGCTCTTCCATCTAAAAACACTAAACCACCTTTTGTTTTTGCTGCTCCACAAAACTGAACATTTAAACGCTGTGAAACACAAGTAAATGGCAGCAACATTTATTTAATTTTTTTTTTTTAAACTAGAGGCTCACTTTAAAAAAGGCATTTGCTATCATGTTTTTTTGGGGGTGGGGGGACAAAAATAGGAAATATTCTTCTGTGGATACAGCTTTGTCTACTGACCTTGACTATTACTGTATAGGTGTATTTTATTTTGTTAATCACTAAGGATACTGTGTGTGAAGGACCAAGCAATTAAGGCATAGAGGACAGGATTTTATTTCATCCCACAAAAAGACTCAAAAATGACAAAGTTCAAAATACAGTTGGCTGACAAGAGGTCAACTGAACATTACTCTGCTCGCAATGGGATTTACAAAACATCAACTGAGCAACAAGATGTACACACCTTTAACTAACCAAAACTGACCTCCCCCAAAGGCACAGAAGGGTAACTAATATATCAAAGTTCATGCTCAATAATCCAGGTAAAAAAAAAATCCCACAATGTTCAGTCAGGTAACTGATGAAGTCCTTTGGATGAAGGACGAAACGTCACAACAAACAAAAGAAACCGTCCAGATGACCTGACTTGAACATTGTTGGGTAACTTGTTGACTTGGCACCTGGTTGGTCGTGCTGAGCTCTGGCATTGTGTTTCAAAGTCCTCGGCCTTTGGCCACACCTCTTGCCCAACCAGGAAGCAACCAAATCC
>JBBPBX010014296.1:0-20585 GCA_038048925.1 Garcialebias charrua
GACACATATTTGCTATAATTTTTATCAAACAATTAATTGTTTTTAAGTGTTAATCTTCTTAAAAGCCTTGCTGTGTGCTCCTGTGGCAGACATTTGCAGCAGAGCTAAACACGGTCCACATTTTGACGTAGGTGCGACCTATATTCAGGTGCGACCTATATTCCAGAAAATACGGTAGTCCTGTAGATATTTCTGTTACAGCAAAGACACAGCCATTCCTTGTCTCACTGCAGTGCATGCATTTTACTACAAAATGTTCTAATTTAAGTACAAAATGGACATGTACCTGCTCTTATTGTGATGACCACCAGCTTTCTGCCTGTCGCTGCTGTCTTTCCGGAAGCGACCCCTCTCACACAGCCCTCTGAGAGGCCCTGATGTAAGAGCTGCTGAGGATGCAACAACAGATCAGCAGCTCCCTGATGGCAGAAGCCAGCATCCATTACCTCACAGTGTTGTGCAATCAAGTTTGCAGGGAGAGAAAGTCAGTTTGCCATGTGCATCCATCCTGGGTATGTTCATGCATAGGCGCATGCGTGATTGTCGTAGCTGACCTGCTCTGAGCCCACTTTTCCTGCATGACCCAAGTGATCACTTATGGCTGCCTCGCTGGAGCAAAGGGTTTGATTAATGCTGTTTAGACACAATGCCTTGGTGTTTTTACACCAGTAAATCAAGTGCCAGACGAAAGTTTATAGAGGAAAATACAAGTTGCTTTAACATTCATGAGCTGCACTGTTATTTATTTTTCACAGCACAGAGGAGAAAACTAAATCAGGAGATTTATTCATGACTGTAAGAGAGATGAGAATAAATTGATTAAATTGCCTGAAAGACATGTTGTAATGTGCCTGTTCTGTTTAGTTTTGATTTATGTTCAAATAAATAGGTACATTTTCTTTTTTTCTTTCTCATAAAGCCAGAGGTACTGTCAAGTGTTTGTTTTTTTTTAAGTATTTTTTGTACCAGTTTCTTTATCCGTGGGTTTTCTTGGTACCATAAATCACTTCTCCTCAGTTTTTTTTTTGCTTCCTCAGCCCTCCCTGTCACACATGCACCATGTTCACCTGTCAAACTTGGACCATGTTCACCTGTCAAACTTGGACCATGTTCACCTGCCACACCTGCACCCTGTTCACCAGTCACACCTCCACCCTGTTAACCTGTCACAACTGTACCATGTTCACCTGTCACACCTGCACCATGTTCACCTGTGTAAGAAATAATGCGCTTGGTAAGGTATTTAAACACTTACTGAGCCACCATTATTGTAGATGCGCAGTTTAGCAGACTTTAATCTTGCACAAATTGCCACCAATGCGCGAGTTCTTCCTTTTTCCGATACTAAATTGTTTTTACTGTGATTAGACAAGAATGTAATTTCACAAGAGGCTCAACTTATGTTGGTCTACCAGAAAAATAGACCTTTTATTGAAACTATCACAAAAATTACATTAAACATTTGTATCGATATTAGCTCTGATTTAATAACTACGTTGACAAGAATTCAAATTAAAACAAACAGACAGTTAGAAACTTAAACCGTTGGCACATTACTTGACAGATTAATAGCTTATGAAAAACAAGAAATAGGAGGAAGGAATATGAAAGCTAAGTTAACTAAAGTTGTTTACTTTGAACCAGACTGGGTGACACCTTTTTCCCCACACGAGCAGCTGCTGGGCTCCCGCACGCTCAAACACACCACGACTTTTACCTGTTGACGGTTCGTCTCTTGGAGACAAGAGTGGAGAAGTTTGTGGACACACACGTGGATGGGTTTGTCCAGTGGCCGTCCAGTTGGAACTTCAGCGTGAGTGTGCTGATTCACGATACGAGGAAGCTCGCCTCCCTCGGCAGGAAACAACGGTCAAGCGCACAGACTGATTTTCAAAATAAAACTTTAGAAAACAAATTCTTCCAGAAGATGAGTGACGAGTTACAGTAAGCTTTACTGTAACTCCAGCTGAGACGTGGGTCGATTTGACACAATGACCGGGCCGTCTCCAGCTTTCCCAGAGGAGAGAAGCAAGTTGTCAGTTAGTTCTCCTCCAAACACTAACTTCCAAATAGGAAGTGCCCCTTTATATGGGAGGTGGGGTCTGACCCACCTCCTAAATGACTACTGGCTGGTATTAACAAAATAAGAGATGGAAGTTTAATTCCATAGGCAGAAAGACTCTTGACGGACAACAGGAAAACTGTTTACATAAACGACCAGGTGGACTGTCCTGTTGAGTCTAGCTTGAAGACAAAACAAGAGAAGGAAGAGAACAGCTCTTACCCTGACTTCTGCCTTAGCGACAGAGTCTGCTTGCTCTGCAGAAATAAAACCAGCAGAAGGTCACAGTCATGCAAGTAACAGATCATCATTGAAATGACAAAAATACTGTTTGATCAATTCTGAATTAACACACATTAACGAGAAAGTTCAATCTGATTAATTAGTGTCCATTAATTCATGATAATTGTTACAAAATATAAGTGTCCAATCGTCTCCTTGAGGGCTTCAAGAAGGTGTAACACTTAGAGTTCCAGAGAGATGCAGAGAGGCCCACATCCCATACGGACATGAGGGTGCTATATCACTACACCTGTCACACCTGCACCCTGTTCACCAGTTACACCTCCACCCTGTTCACCTGTCACAACTGTACCATGTTCACCTGTCACACCTGCACCATGTTCACCTGTCACACCTGCACCCTGTTCACCAGTCACACCTCCACCCTGTTCACCTGTCACAACTGTACCATGTTCACCTGTCACACCTGCACCCTGTTCACCAGTCACACCTCCACCCTGTTCACCTGTCACAACTGTACCATGTTCACCTGTCACACCTGCACCATGTTCAACTGTCACACCTCCACCCTGTTCACCTGTCACAACTGTACCATGTTCACCTGTCACACCTGCACCATGTTCATCTGTCACACCTGCACCCTGCTCATCTGTCACACTTGGACCCTGCCCATCTGTCACACTTGGACCATGTTAACCTGCCACACCTGCACCATATTCACCTGTCACACCTGCTCCCTGTTCATCTGTACCAACTTCACCATGTTCATCTGTCACACCTGCATCATGTTCACCTGCCACAACTGCACCAAGTTCACCTGTCACACCTGTAATAATGTATATATAGGCGGTTATCAGTTTACTGATTTACCTATATTTTAGATGTAAATTGGCAGTGTTTAGACTGACACAAAAATACATCATTAATTAAACGAGTTCTCTCTTTTTCAGTTCAACACCAATAATTCTATACCTTGGAGGTGATACTGTATGTAAAGACATGAAACGTCAATTTATGAACTGAATCATTTAATTAACAAATCATTAAATTACATCACACATTTGTACATGTTTGGATCGATCAAATTTCCTATAACTAACTTCAGCATAGATGAAACCCGCATCTGTAATTTCATAGGAACAACAGAACACAAGTTATGGGTGTTATTAACTTATATCTCTGCTGCTGGCACAATAACTTAAAGTTTAGTTACTTAAAATAAGAAAGTTTCGTAGAAGAGAAAATGGAGGATTAAAGAAGAGGTACTATCTTGATGTGTTTTAACCAGAAACATGGCAGCTCTCCGGCCGATCTCGGCTACACGTTGGTACGACTTGGCAAAGCATTTGATGACTTGTTACCTCGTGAAGACGGTCAGCCCCCAGTTGCTCCAACTGGCCAGTTCGTTTACCGTTCTCAGCTTCTCCAGACGTCTGCCTTGACTCGAACCGAAGTGACCGCATTTCCTGGTTTGAGTTTCAGAATAAAACTTTCCTTGGAGGAAAATTCATTCAGATTGAGCTTTTTCAGCTCTTGAAGATGACTTATAACTTGGCATGTTATAAGTCTTTTTAACTGAATGACGTGGTCATTAACGTGTTGACCAGACGATCATCAGTTCTTTGGAGAAGACCATAGTTTGAGACTTACTCCAGCAGACTCCCAGACGACAGGAAGTCAGAGCTCTTTTAAGGCTAACTTGACCTAGAAAACGTGGCTCTTACTGATTTGCCGAATGGCATCAGAAGAGGAGAAAGTGAGTGACATCAGATGATGTCAGGAGATTGAAATTAGGTCAAAAGATTAGTTCAGAAGATGTTAGAGCCAGCTTTGATGATAAAACTGTCTTAACACTTTACACACAATACTGTTGGTTTGATTAAAAACAACGTCATTAAAGCATCA
Source organism: Garcialebias charrua (assembly GCA_038048925.1). NCBI lineage: Eukaryota > Metazoa > Chordata > Actinopteri > Cyprinodontiformes > Rivulidae > Garcialebias > Garcialebias charrua. Next base: position 4,211 of record JBBPBX010014296.1, read on the forward strand.
CATATGGAAAATATTAATGATAATAGCAAAAACAGATATTATTCATCTGTATTATCAAATAGGACAAAAACAAGAAGTCTCTAGGTGTAGATATTGTCCTGAGCTCAAACTAAAATGAGATAAAAAGTGTCACTGAATCTTCACTGCAGGTTTGAGAAGAAAAATGAATAATGATCAACATTTTGAAATAACATTGGATTTCCAACTTGAATTAAACAGTTTGAATTAAACAGTCTTTGACTATCAAACATTGAATTCAATAATGCTTACTTAACACAAGGTTATTCATTAACACAAAATAAAGGAATAAGAGAGTCTCTTATGACTTATTGTGTTTTGATTCAAAATAATGTAATAAAATGTTACTGTCCCTTCAGGAATTAACTCCCAGAAAAGTTCATTACTGAGAGTGATCAGAGAAGTGTTTCTGAGGTCACGGTTGTATCACTACACACCTGCACCATGTTCACCTATCTCACATAAACCATGTTCACCTGTCACACCTGCACCCTGTTCACCTATCTCACATGAACCATGTTCACCTGTCACACCTGCACCCTGTTCACCTGTCACATCTGCATCATGTTACTCTGTCACACCTGCACCCTGTTCACCTGTCACACCGGCACCATGCTCACCTGTCACACCTGTACCGTGTTCACCTGTCACACCTGCACCATATTCACCTATCACACCTGCACCATGTTCATCTCTCATACCTGCACCATGTTCACCTATCACACCTGCACCATGTTCACCTACCACACCTGCACCATGTTTACCTATCACACCTGTACCATGTTCACCTATTACACCTGCACCGTGTTCACCTGAACCATGTTCACCTATAACACCTGCACCATGTTCATCTCTCATACCTGCACCATGTTCACCTATCACACCTGCACCATGTTCACCTGTCACACCTGCCCCATGTTCACCTGTCACACCTGCACCATGTTCACCTACCACACCTGCACCATGTTTACCTATCACACCTGTACCATGTTCACCTATTACACCTGCACCACGTTCACCTATCACACCTGTACCATGTTGACCTATTACACCTGCACCATGTTTACCTATCACACCTGTACCATGTTCACCTATTACACCTGCATCACGTTCACCTATAACACTTGGACCATGTTCCCCTGTCAGACTTGGATCATGTTCACATGTGTAGGATATTTGGTCAGTATTAAACTGACACACTTTACTTTAATTAATTACTTATTCAGCAGAATAGTACTGTAATTCACAGATTCTATTTCTTTTCAGGATTACCATAACAACTTTGTGATCATTTATGATGGACAATAAACCAGAAAACCATAAAGTGACAATGGAAAGCTTAATTATAGTTGGCATGCCAGAGACACTGCCTTTTATTTAAAATAAATCAACTAAAATTAACATGTACACTTGATTGACTGATTTCAATTTCTTGCAAATTAAACTTGTTAGCAGATTAATTGGACAACAGAAACAAGTAAATTAGATGACATTTTACTTATATCTGAAGGTTCTTATTTCTTAAAGTTTATTTACCAGCTTAGGATGATAAAGAGAAGTTTAAAAGAAATAGGAGGATGGAAAGATGGAAGTTTAAAGGAAGTTAATTATCTTGAGTGTATGACCAGAAATGACACTCTCCATCAGACTTCTCCTGAAGTACAGGTACGTTTGTAAATAGCTGACTCATTACCTTTAAGACAACAGCCTGGTAAGAGAAGGCACCAGCCTTTCAGACGCACAGAGTCTTTGCAGGTCCGGTGCGCCCGAATTGGTTCTTGTTTACTTTCAACATCTCCTGTAGTTCGCGTGGATCATCAGAAGTAGTGGCACTTTCTGGTTGACTTCAAAATAAAATATTTCTTGAAGGAAAACTCATTAGAAATAGAGCTTATGCTCGGTTCTGGTTTCAACAGCAGATGTGCTATGAAACCTTGTTGATGTAACTGGTCCTTGACGTTTTGACTCCGTTCATCAACTCTTGGGAGAAGAACATGATCGCTCTTACTCGACATCCAGACTGAGCGTTTAAGGAAGTGAACGCTTTTTACTAAAAGTGTTGCCATCAGCTCCTCAGTCTCCTGATTGGTTTGTGGACCAGTGGAAGGGAGTTAGAGTCACATCAAAGAGTTCACTTTGACGTTATCTTCAGTCAGGCAGTGAAGGTCAATTTAGAAGGGAATTGTTTAGAGAAAGTGAGGAGACAGAACCAACGCTTATGTCTACGACTTGATTAAGCTGTTTGTCCATTTCTAAACAAAACTAGCAGGCCACTCTGACATAGACCTTCAACTTAAACACAGTTTAACAGTTTGAGCACCATCGTAATGCAGAATAAACCAGCATTATAACATATATGATCATAAAACATATTGTAGAGTACAACACTGCTCATATGAATAACAAAAGGTTATGCTTTGATTACATTTCAATTAGACCAAAATCAAAGAATAAAGAGAGTCTCCTGTGATTTAATTTAAACTAATAAAATAAATCAGTGTTCAGTTTTTTCACTGCAGGCTCTCAGAGGAAAAGTACCTCACTGAGGGACTCAGTGATAAGGTGTGTCCATTACAGTCTCAGAGACCAAGGTCTGGAACACTACACATGTCACACCTGCACCATGTTCACCTATCACACCTGCACCATGTTCACCTGTCACACCTGCACCATGTTCACCTGTCACACCTGCACCATGTTCACCTGTCACACCTGCACCATGTTCACCTATCACACCTGCACAATGTTCACCTGCCACACATGTACCATGCTCACCTGTCACACCTGCACCATGTTCACCTATCACACCTGCACCATGTTCACCTGCCACACATGTACCATGCTCACCTGTCACACCTGCACCATGTGACCGCGTGCACGGAGCAGGAAAACAACGGGAGCTTGCGGCCGGGGCAGCTCATTGTGGAAAGTCTGCAGCCACGGATGCGCGCTCACTCAACCGCTGCTGGCTCAGATAACATCAGGATGTGTGTGGTCAACGCAAGATCTGTCTGCAACAAAACTTTCATCCTCAGGGATTACTTTCAGGAACACGATTTGGACTTTTTCTGCATCACAGAGTTGTGGATGTCGCCTGGTGAGTCCAACGCATTGACAGAAATATTACCACCAAACTGTTTGTATTTTGACGACCCCTAGCCATCAGGTCGTGGTGGTGGATTATTAACAATATTCAAATCAACTTTTGACTGTAAACAACTGCCCATCCCCGTTTCCTGCTCCAGTTTTGAGCTATCTCTCTTTGAACTAGGCAATTCGCCTGTGACTTTATGTGCATTCGTGTATCAGCCACCTCGGTCTAAGGACTTCATCAATGAATTTTATGATTTCTTGGCTGAAATCACACCTAAATATGATTGGGTGGTCATTTTTGGTGATTTCAATTTGCACGTGTGTTGTCATGAGAATCCCATGGTTAAGGACTTTTTAGATTTATTGGACTCATTTAATTTAAATCAACATGTAAACAGTCCCACCCAAGAGCGCGGACATATACTAGACCTTGTGTTAACTCATGATATGACTGTTTCTAATCTTGAAATAGGTGACAATGTGTTTTCAGACCACAAGCCAGTTTGGTTTCAGTTCACCCTCCCCATCTAACCCCTAAACATTGCATTCCTGCACGTACAGGCCGGGCCATTAACCATTTAACTACCACACGTTTCACTGAGGTTTACAACTCTGAAATAATAATTCAGCCCACAGTGTTTCTCTCCACCACGGAGGAGCTGACATCCCAGTTCAACTCTGTTTGTTTAAAGGCTCTGGATCATGTAGCTCCTATTAAAGCTTGAAGACCAAAACTCAGAGCAGAACCGTGGCTGAATGACGTGACCAGAGCTGTTAGGCAGCAATGCAAGAGGGCGGAGCGAAAATAGAGAAAAGACAGACTACAGGTCTCTTTTCAGATACTAAAAGAGAGCTGGCGCCGATATCAGAAAGCAGTTAAAAACAGCTAAATCCCAGTACTTTTCTGATATCATTGCTTCAAACTCTCGCAATCCACGAGTTCTGTTCTCCACCCTAAACTCTGTTCTCCACCTCACTGAACAATCACCCCTGGAAGCCTCGACTGAGCTGTGCGAGAACTTCCTACATTTCTTTTTAGAAAAAATTGCGACCACTTGAGCTCTCATTTCTCCTCTAACTCATGATCCATCCATCTCACCTCAATCTGTTGCTGTATTTGACAACTTCAAACCAGTCTCTCTGTCTTGTCTAGAGCAGGTCATGTGCAACCTGAAACCATCTGGTTCCCCCTTCAATGTGGTCCCCCCATGACTCCTAAAGGAGGTTTTTCCCACTCTAGGTCCTTCCATTCTCTCTATTGTAAATAGCAGTTTATCCTCGGGTGTGGTGCCAAACTCGTTAAAACATGCTGCTGTTCAACCTCTCCTGAAAAAACAAACCTTGACCCTTCAGTAGTTTCTAACTTCAGGCCTGTCTCCAGACTCCCATTTGTTTCTAAACTTCTAGAGAAAATAGTTGAGTCCCAGTTGAAGTGCTTCCTGGAGGATCACGCTATCCTTGAGCCATACCAATCTGGCTTCAAATCTCTACACAGCACTGAGACTGCCCTACTGAAGGTTTTTAACGACATCTTCCTATCCACAGACACTGGTGACTTTGTGCTGCTTGTCCTACTGGACCTTACATCCGCTTTCGACACCATCGACCATGAGATCCTCATTGCTAGGTTGGAGCAGTGGGTGGGCATCACAGGGTCAGCCCTGAACTGGTTCAGATCCTACCTCTCTGACAGGTCCTTTTGTGTTTCCATCAATGATTTTAGTTCTGCAGTGGCGGCACTAAAATGGGGGGTTCCGCAGGGGTCCATCCTGGGTCCTCTCCTATTCTCCTAATACCTACTGTCACTCTGAGCTATTTTCCGGAAACACAACATACCTTTCCATTTCTACGCCGATGACTGTCAAATTTACTTCCCCCTAAGACACAACGATACATGCTCTATTCAACCTCTGCTCGACTGCCTGAGTGACATCAGGGACTGGATGGCCTTAAATTTCTTGAGTTTCAATGATAAGAAGTCTGAAGCCATATTATTCCTTCCCAATGACACCATCTCAAACCATTGCATCAACCTTTCTGCTCTAGCCCTGTCCGAAAAACAAAAAAGTCACAAATCTGGGAGTGATAATGGACCCTTCCATGCAACTCAACAGTCATGTAAATATGATCGTGAAATCCAGTTTTTTCCAGCTGAGTTGACTGTCTAAGCTGAAGCCCATATAATCCAAAAATAACCTGGAGACAGTAAATCACGCATTTATTACATCTAGGCTTGATTACTGCAATTCTCTTCTGCTTGGTATCAGTCAGACCACCATTGCACGACTGCAACTGGTCCAGAACGCAGCAGCCCGGTTTTTAACCAGTACACGCAAAAGAGAGCACATTACACCAGTCTTGGCCTCCCTGCACTGGTTCATCTTCGAATCCAGTTCAAAATTCTCATGTATGTCTACAAATCGCTGAACAGTCACGCCCCCGCCTATCTCTCGGATTTGACACACCCTTATGTCCCACCACGTGCTTTGAGGTCAGAGAACCGGGTACTTCCGAGGAGTTCCAAGGACTCATCTTAAACGCATAGGTGACTGGGCGTTCTCTGTAGCAGGCCCAAGGCTCTGGAACGAGTTACCACTGCTTGTCAGACAGGCTCCCTCTCTCTCGGTTTTTAAATCCTGTTTAAAGACCCATTTCTACTCTGTTGCTTTCAACACCAGATGATCTGTGTTTGGTCGTTTTATTTATGATCTGCAATGTTTTTATATCTTTTGTTTTTTACTTCATTGTTTGTGTTGCCTGTTTTTGTTTGTACATCACTTTGGTCTGGCCTTGTCGCTGTTTAAAGTGCTTTATAAATAAAATTGGTATGGTATGGTCTGTTCACCTGTCACACCTGCACCATGTTCACCTGTCACACCTGCACCAGGTTCACCTATCACACTTGGACCATGTTCACCTGTCACACATGGATCATGTTCACCTGTCACACCTGCACCATGTTCACCTATCAAACTTGGATCATGTTCACCTGTCACACTTGGACCATGTTCACCTGTCACACTGTCCCCCACCTCTTGCACAGTGATTGCTGGATATGGGCACCAGTGACCTCCGCAACCCAAAAAGGAAGATGCGGGTAAAAATGCATGGATGGATGGATGGATGATGGATGGATGGATGGTCAACTTCAGAGCAAGTTTTCTCAAAGTTGAAGCAACTTTCAAAAACTAAATCATGCCCTCTGAGTAATAACACATGAACAATTTTAGTGTATTAATTGTACCAACTTTTGATTTTTAGAAGAAACTATTTACAACATGGTGATGAAGCTGACTGGCCCATTCTTACCAGTAACATTGTTCATGCCAGTCACAGCCACACATCTGAAAAGGTGCAGCTGTAATACACAAAAGCTTGTTCTTTCCCACCGTATTGCTTTTAATTTCTCACTGTGCTGTAAGAAAATGATATACAATAATGTAAAAGTTTCTCATATAGCACGCTGTTTATTTGAATACCAGAACACTTTACTTGTGAAATATCACGCTAAAGTGAAGACTGAGCTAGCAGCAACTCAGACTGAGGAAGTCTTTCGGACGAAAGACGAAACGTTTCTACATTTTTTTTGCTTTGTTTTGTTATGTTTTTGAATGTCCAGAGGACCAGACTTAGCTTTTTTAGATCACGCTAAAGCTTCATTTACCAGAATATACCATTTTCTTGAAGCCAGTATTTTAATTTTGAAAATGTGTCATCTTAGCCAATATTTTGCAACCATTAAAAAAAAGTACAAAATAAAAAGTGGAAGCTTTATGCTATGGGATGCTTAAGAATGTCTTAATAAACAAACTCCATCCTTAAACACCAGTGTGAGTAAAGGCTCACCCATAGCTCTGCGTACGGCCATGAGCCTTTAGGTCCACTGAAAGCTTTTTCCCTTCCACACCACACAGACATAAATAGGTTAAAAGACCCAATTGTCTTTATTGACATCCTACTTGTCAGCATACAGTTTAATTATGATGGCCCTGAGTGTCGGTGGGAATTCTGCATCTTAGATGCATAATCTCTGGTGCTGATAGTGGTCCATAAAATTCTCAGGATGGTTGTTTAACAAGTTCACATTGTTGCTACATTCTTAATATGGCTACAACTGGTGCACTTAGTGTCAAAACTGACAGCAACCCCCTTCTTAATAATAATAAAACATATTTCTTTATAAATATAGGTCATGAAAACACTGAGTCCAATTCTGTTACTGTCATGTCAGAATAGGATTTCTTCTCAAGGCATGACAAGATTAGGACACTTTTCTCTCCTTTTCACAAATTGTTTTTAAAATTGTAAGACACTTTTTTAAATAGTGGGCATTCGACTCCTTTTAAAGGTTTTTGTTTTGTTGCACTACATCATGTATTTTGATTGGATTTTGAAATTTTATTTTTATTTTTTTATTAAATTTATTCATTTTAAATACAATACAAGAACAATCTCACATTTGAGACCGTACAGAATAAAAGTAAAATGAAGGGATGCAGACAGAAGAAAAAATCTTATTTTTTCTGTCCCCTTATTTACAAGTACATTACATGTTTTACACAGAAAAAAAAAAGAATTAAATCAAATTGGTGAGATTTTGTTTTAAATAATTTGTCTAAAGTATCAAACAGAAACGTAAAGTATGACAATGTATTACCCTTTGACTTTAAACACTAACTTTTCCTTTTTTTTTTCTCTTCCTGTCCTCTGGTGAAGCCAGACATATTTCCTGTGCTCCGTCCCCCCTGCTTGCATTCTTTCATCAGTGAACCCTTAAAGAGGGCACTATGTCTGTGTTAATTTTCATGTAATTGTTCGTATTTGTTTAAATCGGCAATATTTGGTCTAAAAACGTGTTTACGGTAGCCCTATGTGCCCAGGTGTGCAGTGGAGAGCATCCTGTGCTCCAGCATCAACGTGTGGCATGGAGGCTGCACAGTTGCAGAGAGGAAAGCTCTACAGAGAGTGGTGAAGGCTGCACAGAAGTCTGTTGGAGTCAGTCTCCCCACCATCACAGACATTTACACCTCCAGATGCAGGAAAAGAGCCACCTGCATCATGAAAGACCCCACTCACCCAGCACACTCACTCTTTGCCCCACTCCCCTCAGGACGGAGGTTGAGGAGCATCAAATGTAGAACCACTAGACTGAGGAACAGCTTCTACCCTGAGGCTGTTAGACTCATGAATAAATAATCAACACGAATAAACACTGCAAAATATCACATCATGCTGATGCTGATCTGTTTCATGTTGCTGTGTTCATTTGTGACCATCTGCTCATACAGACTCGTGTTCGTGCTGCTGTTTATAATGATGTTTTTCTATTACATTAGGGCAGTGTATTACTAGTTGATGTTTTTCTTAGTTAATTCTAGATGTTATTACTGTTTTTCTCTTGCATTTGTTGTTGGATGTAACTGGGACCCTGTGTACATAATCTCGTTTTCATCACATGTACCACATGCGGTGCAAATGACAATAAAGACTCTCTGACTCTGACTCTGACTCTGACTCTATGGGTTGAACAAAGGTAATTGCACCTTAATTTTTTTGTTGGTCTAGGATTCGCAAAGTTACGTGTTTTCGCAAGCTTTCGTCACAAACTTGGTTCGAGCAGAGCCAATCCCCTGCGGAGATGACACGTCCTCCCTCCACTAGTGCATACCTTATATGGGAGTTGTACATTTCACTCCTGAAAAGCTTTGCAACAAAGCATATTATAGTTTTCAGAATGGCACTAGTTATTTGTGTATTTTAACTTATTTATTTTAAGAATACTTTCCACTTCATTGAAACTATCTGGTTGTATTTGTTTTAATAGTGTGCGATAGTGGTGCAATGCATGAATGCCGAGTTGGGTCGGTGGTAATACAGCTGGGTTGTGATGCGGGAGACCTGGGTTCACTTCCTGGTCATGGAGAACTTTGTGGTATTGTTTTCATTTTTTTTAAGCCTTTTGTTTTGGATAGGTCGGGTGGAATAGATAGATAAATACATCTACTGTACATGTTTATTATTTGTTGTTGCTTGGTTTATGTTGTTGGCTAGAGTTTTTTAGGTTGTTGCTGGAGGAGGCGTGAACGTAGCCAACACCCCACCTCCTCCCCTCCTTGTCTCTCGACACGCCCATTTTGAGGGAGAATTTGAATCTGCTTCGGGGGAGGAGTTAAAGATCCAGAGGCCGTTTAGTGACACTTTAAGAGCTTCTTTTTTTAAATCCTGCATACCTTCCTGATTCGAAGGACTTCATCAGCTGGTTTCTCAACAAAATTGATCAATTTCTCCTGACAAGAGTCAGGGTTAGGAGGACCCTTCATACCTTGACGGAAAAAAATTGGATTCATGATGACAACTTGATTCTGCTGTTTGGGTTGGTGAAATCTGGATTGTCTACAAATTTGTGTAGATGTGTCGAAGCTTGGCAGCACTCAGACTGAATTATGTGGAGCTGCGTCAGAGAGCTGGAGCAAGCTGTTATCAGCACTGTGGGCTCTAGCAGCTCACATGAAGGTGGGAATATCTTGGAAAAGCTGTCGACTTTGGCTTTGTCATAAGGAATCAATTCAGCTGTTTGAAGCTTTCCATCGGATAACTTTTACCAGCAAGACTTTAAAAGGCAGAAACAGCAACTCGTGCTCTGTTGTCAACTCTAATAGCTAAAGCTATAGTTCCATCTAGGTCAACAGGTAATTCACTGGTGAATATTTGATCCTTAATGTTGCTATTGAGCGAGTTAAGAAAAGGGCTACGTAATGCCTTCTCACCCCAACCGGATTCCTCCACGAGAATGCGGAAGCAAATGCAAAACTTGGCCACGGTGTCTTTTCCCTGCCGTACTGAAAATAGTTTCTAGGGCGGCTTCTTCTTGAAGTAAAGGATAATCAAATACCTTGAGGAAGTTTTTGATGAAATCAGCAAATGGCAAAGCCTCGATTGGACATCGGCGGAGGTAAGCGTTGGCCCACTGAAGTGCTTCACCCTTCAGAGAGGCGACAATATATGAAACACAAGAAGAGCCAGAGGAGTAGGTCTGAATGCCAGATTGCACTGAAGCAGAAAACCACCACCTTTTCCTGTATCACCCTCAAACAACTCTGAAGGCTTGATGTCAGGTTCTTTGACATGTTGAACGTGCCAGTTTTCTGTGGGTTCAATGGTCATAGGCTGTTTGGGAGAAGAAGAGGGATTATTGTTTGTCCTTCGTTGGAGAGAAAAAACCATACTACCCAACTCAAGGAGATTTTTCTGCATTGTTTCATGCCGTTTCAGAATTTGCTGTAGGGTTTGAGTTTGAGAGTCTTCTCTCTGACTACTGCCTGGTTGAAGTGGTTCTTCTCCAGTCGTGCCAGAGGTGTCAGTTTGGCTGGGACAAACCATGATGTTGTTTATAGGAGCCCGAAGTCGCAGACCGAGAAAGAGTACACAACATCCAGGCATACAAAAATAAGTGTTCTTTATTTACAGGTGCGGTTGAAGGGAAAAGCTGAAAGAGAATGGAGTAAAGGTGAGTATCCAATCTTGTTGTTTTGATGTTTGAATCTTGAAGGAATTGGAATTGTCTTACTTGTTGTTTCAGGAGAAAGAACCAAAGGAGAGTTGAGGTCCTGGTTTAGTTGAGGAGATGGTGTAGGTGAGGAGTGGTGGAGAGAGGAACAGGTAGACCCAGTATTTGTAGAATCGTTGATGAGACTGGACTCTTGGTGTTTCTGCAGGTGCACCCGAGAGTGCAGGAGGAAGCCCGTGGAAGGACTTCAGAGGAGCAGGACATGGAGGTCCTGGAGAGGAGTACAGACAATAAGGATTGGCTGCGAAAGAACAGGTAGGAGACAGTTTCTAGTTTACCCATAAGCAGAAGTTGTCCCAGCACTGAAGAGGTGTCTAGCCGCCGCTTAAGTAGGCCACCAGAATCAGTCCTCCTCAGGCAGCAACAGGTGGGTCTCATCAGGATAATTAGATTTGAGCAGTGGAGAGAGTGAGAGAAGGCAAACCAGAAAGAAACTAGGGATCCTACACTGTCTAGGACATGGTGTGAGAGATCTTTTTTTATACCATCTCTCCTCATGTTTTTCTTCCCTTTTCTCATCTAAACAAAGTGTTATTCTGAATAAGAATAAGAGGGCCGTGCTTTTATAGTAGCAGCTTCGTACACTCCGCCCATCTTTCAGACGACTGTACGTACATGTTCTCGTTGTACCTCGGTCAGTGACAATAAAGTTTATTCTGATTCTGATTTTGATTCTAACTTTTCCCTTTAGAAGTCACAGAAGACCCCCATGGGGGCAATATCTATTTACCGTTATATACCTGTTTTGATAACTCTTATCAACAACACCTCTAAGTAAGGGCTACTACCAATCAAACAACAGCATGAAGACCAAGGCTCTCCCCACAATGGTAAGACACAAGTAGCAAAGAACATATCAGGGTTTCATTATCAAACAAACATATTTCAAGATCTAATCATACCATGAAGAGAAGAATATCCATCAAAACTCACAAACCACATAAAAAGGGCATTATTTAAAGAAACTTCCAGGAGGGCAAAGATAACTCTGATGTAGCTGAAGCTACGGGTGTCCTGTCCTGTCCTGTCGGCGGGGCGCGGGGTGGGCCGGATCTTGGACGTCTGCTGCTCTCCACCCCAGAATGAATGGGCCTACCTCCTGGGTTTGGATGTGGGCTGCCCCATGTAGGGAGCAGGTACATGTCTTGGACCTAGGGGGTATAGAGTGTGCATCGGGATTATGAATGGAGCGTGTCGTTATTGTTTGTCTTTCTGTGACTGAGGGTGAGGATGAGGGTGGGTCTGAATGAGTGTGTCTGTGTATGAATGTTTAAGTGTCAGGCTGGGACTTGGACTGCCCCCTCTCTGATACTTCTGAGGCTACCCAGTGTCGCGCTCCTGCCACGTGGCCCCCTGGTGGGTGTTCCTCTGCCTGCGGGCGTGCTTGGGGCCCTCACTATCTGGGGCTGGGCGCTTGGGCGTTTGTCAGCTCGGCCTGGTGGCTGCCTGGTGGGGCTCGGGTCCTCTGGTCCTGTCAGGTCTGGACCTGAGGGATGGGCGTCCCCGGTGCCCGAGCCTCGGTGACCGGCCCTGGGGCTACGTCGGTGCAGCGGGCTCCGGCGGGGGCCTGTGTATTGTCGCTGTTGACCCCGGGGGGTCATTGTGTGTGGTCCCTGGTGGGGTTCGTCCGGTTCTTCCACTTGGTCGGATCTGGGGAGTGGACGAGTGGCTCGTCCTGTTCGGGTGGTCCTGGGGACTCTGGGCTCGGGGTCCTTCCTGGGGTCTTGGGCTTTGATCGCCCCTTCGTCTGTCTCGGGCTTTGGGGGGACGGGTCTCTGATGCTTCACAGTCGCTACTAAATGTTCTATTGGAGGAACCTTATTCACTTATGCATGCTCACAACCACACACAAATGGATGCAGGGATGTATATGTAGATGTATGTAGATGGGTATATAAATGAATATAAATATATATGTATGTATATTGTATATATATTTGTAGGTATGGGTATGTGTATTTATAGAAATCTACTGCAAGGTCATGAATATTATCAGTCTTTATGCTTGTATGTTTCGTTGCTGTGTTCTGTCATGTGCTTTGCAGGATTGTGGACGGAGGTTTGGTGTGTTTGCCTTGTGCTCTTTCTGTGGATAATTGTTGTTTTGTTGTCTCACTTTCTCTTTTCTTTCTTTCTCTCTATTAAAAAAAAAATACATATTGGAGTGAGAGGATGGCTATAAGGTGTGAAGGGAGGCCATCTATAAATGGGAAAAAAAAAAAGAAGTCACAGAAGACCCCCATGGGGGCAATATCTATTTACCGTTATATACCTGTTTTGATAACTCTTATCAACAACACCTCTAAGTAAGGGCTACTACCAATCAAACAACAGCATGAAGACCAAGGCTTTCCCCACAATGGTAAGACACAAGTAGCAAAGAACATATCAGGGTTTCATTATCAAACAAACATATTTCAAGATCTAATCATACCATGAAGAGAAGAATATCCATCAAAACTCACAAACCACATAAAAAGGGCATTATTTAAAGAAACTTCCAGGAGGGCAAAGATAACTCTGATGTAGCTGAAGCTCTTCTGTAGAGATGAGAAAATCTGTTCTTGGGACCACTATGAGCTGTACAGGACTGGTGGGCTTGAAAGAAGAGTAGCGAGGAAACAAAGCTATTTGTAAAATAAAATGTAGATTTTTTTTTTTATTCCATTTTCTGCTATAAACACACGGAAGAAGATGATGTTATCAGAAGAGACAAAAAAACAAAAACGTTTGGTTGTCAATAACACCATGCCTGGAGCAAATCTCATACCTCTCTGCTGAGAACAATCACCCCCAGTATGGTGGTGGTAGCATCATGCTGTGGGCAAGTTTTACATCAAGAGGAAAGTGAAACAGGTTAGAGCTGAAAAAATATGGATGGATAAAAACGTATTGGAAGAGTCTTGAGAAAAACCTATTGAAGACATCCAGAGGACACCTTCCATTAGGACAATGACCGTTAACACATTATTGAACTGTGAAACAGGGGCAGTGTGAAATAACTGTGAAATAGGGGCAGATATAATAAGATTTCATCTTCTTTCTGCTCCCTTCATTTTATCCTACTTGTATTCTTGTATCTGATGAAACTGTCTGGTACAGTATTGTTCTTTTAAAATGAATGAATACACATCAAATCAAATCAAATTGAATCAGTAATCAGTGTTAAAGGAGATACAGCAAAATGTCCTGAAATGGCCCAGTTAAAGCCCAGACCTTGATCCAACTGCATATCTCTGGTATAACTTTTAAATTACTATAGACATGTAGCAGCCATACAACTTTAAGGTGCTGGAGCAGTTTTGTTGTGAAGAATGTGCAAAAAGATCCAGTGGTTTGACGTGCTGAGCTCATGGAAACATACCTGAACAGACGTGCTGCTGTATTATGTTTCTTAGAACTATTCAAAACATTTTCCCCCATTTAACTCTACTTTTCTACAGCCTTTACCATTTTTTTTAGAATCATTACTTACAATTAATAAAAAAATAATAATAAAAAAAATAATAATAATGTCACATTTTTGTCATCTGTGTATGTTTCCATACAAGACGAAATTTGACTCTGCATTTAACCCAATTGCCACCAGGTGGGGCAGTGGGCAGCTATAGAAAGCGCGCCGGGGAGCAATTGGGATGAGATGTGCTGCTCAAACACACCACAAGCTATGCCGTGACTGGGGTTCGAACCTGGGTCCTTCGGGTCCCAAGTCGGTTCCCCTGCCACTATTGTGTGTTTCAGGTTTTTAGGCAACAAAATTCAAGGCGGATGATTATTTCACAGCTCACTGTATGCCAGATGCTCGGCTTGTGTTTGGAAAGTAGTTCACAGCGCTCACAGTGACAAAGATGAAGATCCACAGTTGTTCCAAGACACAGAGAGTATGTAGGACTATTATATTGTGGAGCAATAGGCCGACTGGCCCACTCATCTCCTTGTGCTTCCATTATTCTCAGCTGATAAATGACTTTCACAGCTGCCCCTGATAAGAGCGTTCCCTGCCTATTCATCAGCTCTGGATTCAAGGCTGTACAGCTGTGGGATAAAAAAAAATCTATGTTAGAGTTAATGACACATGGTTCACTATCAGAAAAAAAGGTTACTGTTACATGTACTGTTCAGCAAAGCGTGTTGATAAACCAACAGCTGCCTGTTAACAAAGACACATATAAATATCAAAGGGTTAAAGTGAGAACAGTGTGGGAGCATGAGACCTGTGTGGTTCAGAATTATTTTTCTTACTGTATGCATGTTCAAATAAACATAACCATTATTTAGGCATTTCTTTATTTTTAGTAGCAAAGGTTGAAAATATTGAAACACATATCTATCTATCTATCTATCTATCTATCTATCTATCTATCTATCTATCTATCTATCTATCTATCTATCTATCTATCTATCTATCTATCTATCTATCTATCTATCTATCTATCTATCTATCTATCTATCTATCTATCTATCTATCTATCTATCTATCTATCTATCTATCTATCTATCTATCTATCTATCTATCTATCTATCTATCTATCTATCTATCTATCTATCTATCTATCTATCTATCTATCTATCTATCTATCATTATCTTTTACCCGCTGCTTCCATTTCGGGTCAAGGGGGTCGCCGGTGCCCATGTCCAGCAATCACTGTGCGAGGGGCGGGGGACACCCTGGACAGGTCTCCAGTCCATCACACAGAAACATAGAGACAAACAAACATTCACTCTCTCATTCACATTTAGGGACAATTTAGGGTTACCAATCAGTCTAACATTCATGTTTTTGGTCTGTGGGAAGAAACTGGAGTACCTGGAGCAAACACACACATGCACAAAGAGAACACATACAAACTTCATCCAGAAAGGCCCAGATTTGAACCAGCAACCTTCTAGCTGAGAGGCAGCAGCTCTGCCAGTTGTGCCAACGTGCAGCCCCAATATATGTATATACATATACTTTAGGTAGTCCTCGACTTACGACGTAGATCCGTTCCTACGCGGCGGCGTAAACCGATTTTTGACGTAAGTCGAAATATACGTACATACTGCACCATATACATGTACAGTACTGTATTACCAAGCATTTAGCCTATCCTAACACAGTACCCTACATAATTATCAAAAAACACATACGTTTGGGAGCCGTAATGAAGGGGAAAAAAGAGTTATGGCCTACTGGGATGCTGGTGACGCCGTATTCCTCCGTCCATCGGCCGTATTCCTCCGTCCATCGGCCGTATTCTCTATTACGTTTACAACGTAAAACAGCTGTCCAGCTTGGTCCATCTGCCGTATTCTGCATTCCGTTTACGACGTAAAATCGCATTCACAGTACAGTTTTGCTTGTTTTTTGAATGTCCAGAGGACCAGACTTAGCTTTTTTAGAGTACAGTGCAGTATTCCTCCGCCACTACGTTTACGACGTAAAACCGGAAACTGCAAATCTCTGCTTTTCAAAATAATTAGATTAACTCCCTTTAGCAAGAACATCAAAATGTTGGTGGGTAAAGCTGAAGCACCCACACCTCCCTCCACCCTCATTTGACCCACTCTGGGCCTTTGAGCAAGGCCCTTAACCCCCACCATCTGCTCCCCCGGGCACCCTTGACAGCGGCTCTCTGCTCCACACAGAGGGCTGTGGTAGCTCAGTGGTCTGTGGTTTTATTACAGTATAGCATATTATGTATATATATACACTG
>JBBPBX010014296.1:20685-51112 GCA_038048925.1 Garcialebias charrua
TATATATATATATATATATATATATATATATATATATATATATATATATATATATTAGGGGTGTAACGGTACGCTAAAATCACATTTCGGTTCGGTTCAACTACAAGGAGAGCTCGGTTCGGTTTATTTTCGGGTTTTTTCGGTACAAATTTTTTTTTTTTTTTTTTACAAAATAAAGACTTACAAAATGTTTATTTTGAAAATGTGCCAAAAATATGTTTGTATTGTATTGTAGTAATAAATAAAAGTGACCCATTTGGATGACCAACAACACCACCAGCCTGATCAAGAAAGGTCATCAAAGACTCTACTTCCTCAGACGACTGAGACGTGCTGGTCTGAGCAGCCCAGTTCTCACCTCGTTCTACAGGTGTGCAGTGGAGAGCGTCCTGTGCTCCAGCATCAACGTGTGGCATGGAGGCTGCACAGTTGCAGAGAGGAAAGCTCTACAGAGAGTGGTGAAGGCTGCACAGAGGTCTGTTGGAGTCAGTCTCCCCACCATCACAGACATTTACACCTCCAGATGCAGGAAAAGAGCCACCTGCATCATGAAAGACCTCACTCACCCAGCACACTCACTCTTTGCCCCACTCCCCTCAGGACGGAGGTTGAGGAGCATCAAATGTAGAACCACTAGACTGAGGAACAGCTTCTACCCTGAGGCTGTTAGACTCATGAATGAATAAATAAAAATAAAATAAAAATAAACACTGCAAAATATCACATCATGCTGATGCTGATCTGTTTTCTTGTTGCTGTGTTCATCTGTGACCATCTGCTCATACAGACTCATGTTCGTGCTGCTGTTTATAATGATGTTTTTCCACTATATTAGGGCTTAGTGTATTACTAGTTGATGTTTTTCTTAGTTAATTCTAGATGTTATTACTGTTTTTCTCTTGCATTTGTTGTTGGATGTAACTGGGACCCCGTGTACATAATCTCGTTTTCATCACATGTACCACATGCGGTGCAAATGACAATAAAGACTCTCTGACTCTGACTCTGATTTTAAATAAACAGCACTCTACAATAAATAAACTATACTAACAATAATAAAAATCTTAATAAATACAATAACAGTCAGAACAATAAGCAGCAACAGACTGTTTACAATCTAACTAATCAAGTTTTTGTTCAGTAGCAGCAGTGTGGCTGTATTTGTCCTCATTACTGTACTCACAACTTCTTCTTGGTGGGACAGGTGGGACTGTGGGAACAGTTCAGAGTTCAGTTCAGTCATCACTTAGCTGCAGGTGGATTTACCTCTGTCACAGACTGGAAATAAAAAACAAAAGAGATAAAAAAAAACAAGTTAATAAGATTATGATTTAAAAAAAAGATTATTTAGATAATAATAAAACAATACCTCTTGAACAATTGAATCTCTCACTCTTCATCATCATGGCAGGCAGGGCTTTAATCTGGTCCAGGGCTTGTTGTTGACAACATCAGTTAGTTTTTTCATAAAGAGCTGAACTTTTTGAAGTGTTGACGTGATGAATGTCTCATAGTGACGCTCAGTAACTTTAAACCCTGCGCATATAACAACGTTCAGACAGATTCAGAGATTTAAAAACTCACAGCTTGTGTTATTGCTCTGGACCGCTCTGATTACCTGATGAAGGAGTTTTAATACAGCTGTTGTTCACGTTCGGATGAAGTTTTAATACAGCTCTTCATTCACGTTCGGATGAAGTAGTTTTAATACAGCTGTTGTTCACGTTCGGATGAAGTTTTAATGCAGCTCTTCATTCACGTTCGGATGACATAGTTTCCAGCGCGTTCACGTGACGTGTTGCTGCTGCGTCACTCAAGCAGCTGCTGCAGAGTCTTCATGAAGCAAAGTCCACACAAGCTGCGCGTGCGCTCATCTTTTGAAGAAAGCTATAACGTTCAAAAACAGGAGACCGCACGAGATGCTAACGGCTAAATGCTGCGCGTGCCACGCGAAAATAGGTCCGTGCTGAAACGCGCCCAGGAAATTTTGTTCCGCGGTGCATATATTCCCCTGTTAAGAACGTTTAATGAGTGAAAAAATAACCGAAACGGTACGCAGGTGGACCGAACCGAACGTGGTGTACCGGAACGGTTCGGTAAACCCATTACAACCGTTACATGCCTAATATATATATATATATATATATATATATATATATATATATATATATATATATATATATATATATATATATATATTATTTATTTATTTATTTATTTAACTCCATCCCAGAACTCTCATCTTGAGCAAGCATGAAGGTGACAGTGGAAAGGAAAAACTATCTCATGAGGAAGAAACATTTAGCAGAACCAGGCTCAGGACAAGCGTCCATCTGCTTCTACCGGCAGTGTTTGGTTGGAACAGGAAGGAGGAACAGATACACAATGGCAGGTCAAGAATCACACGTTAAGATAGAAATAGTATAAAATTAAAACTATTACATTTTAACAATTCATTTAAGGAAATTAGGTCAATTTGCCTCTAGGAACCACAAGTAAGCCTGCAGTCTGAGAGTGAAGTGCTTTTTTAGGAAAATATACAACAATATGATCTGTAATATAAGATGGAGCTAAGTTTTTGAGAGCTTTGTAGGTTAGAAATAAAAATTTGAATTAAATTCTGGATTTGACAGGGAGCCAGTGGAGAGAAGCTAAAACTGGAGAGATATGATCTCCCCCACTAACTCCAGTTAAGACTCTGGCAGCAGAATTTTGGATTAACTGAAGACGTATTAAATAATTATTTGGACACCAGATAATAAACAAGCCTCAGACTGATGAAGTCCTTTGGATGAAGGATGAAACATTTCTTACAAAAAAGAAACTGTCCAGATGACATAATTTAACTTTTTGTGGTTTGTTTACCTGGATGATTGAGCCTACTTACGTTTTTTCCTCAACTTTGCACAAATGAGTTACCCACAGAGGGGATCACTAAACCTAATTAATATGTCAAGTTTTGAAAACAATACAAGAATCGTCACATTTAAAGGAGACCAAAGATGCAAAATTCACTTTTTAATGTTTTTTTTACTCAACTTTGGTTATGTACTTCTTAAAAAAACAGTCCTAGGGCCAAAAAAATGCACCCAGTGGTATATTTACTCTAAGTATATTTATTTTTCAGTGATATAAATGTCTCATTTTCAAATCCTATGGCTTGTGATGTCACAAGCCGTAGGACAACCCACCCCAACCTCAGTCCAGCCCCTCACCTAGCAACCCCTGGTGATGCTCCACCCACTTCAGTATAAAAGACGTCACGGTTGTTTTTCCTGAGTTCATCTCAGAGTTCGATGTTTCGTTGTTGTTAAAATGCAGTACCGCTAATAACTAATTATCTATCAGTAAAAACGAAAAAACTTATTTACGGGCTCTTAAATCAACCGGACGACTGCTCACGGACCATATCCGTTCAGCGCCGGATGTGGTCCGTGAAAAAAGCGGTCCCCGCTAGAGAGAGCGTGTATAGCAGTTAGCAGCCAGTGTGTTACTCTGCAGCCTTATTGCTTGTTTTCGAAGAGTCAGACGAAGAGTTTTTAACATGGAGGGTGAACTTATGGATGTTTCTCAGCGGCCTACGCGACGCGTCAGCGCCTCATTTGCCCTGCCCAAAATGGCGTCTGCCTCTGGGTCTGACTCAGGGTCCCCTTTGGAGGGCGGAGTTAATGTAAACAGATTTTTGAAGGGCGTGGCCTTCAGAGCTCATTATCATAAACAGCTCGTTCAGAACGGAAGTCAGAAAAGGCAGAACTATAAAGGGGATATTTTATTATCTAAGAATTATTTTGTGCATTAAATTGAATGAACATGTCACGTTTCACGCCTGTTAGGTTAGATTTAGATTTTAGTCTCACTCTGTACAACACTGCTTGTTGTTTCTGGATTCTGTCCTGTCTCCTGTCTGTATGTGGGTTTAGGTTTGCCTTCATTTTGGAACCGGTTTGTCCTCACTGCTGCGCTCCTCACTGCTGCACTGATTAGTTTCAAATCAGCTGCACCTGCTGCTACACCCTTTATAAGTCAGACTCTCACACCAGGTATTTGCCAGATAGTCGAAAACTGTTCACAGCAAGTAGTTATCCCGCGCCCGTTTCTGTCCCTCTTCCTGTTTCATGTATCCTCGCCTCATTGATTTCCTGGTTCTGACGTCTCGCCTGCCTGCACATCTGCCTCTGCCTTCTCCCTCTCGGACTGTCGTTTGCTGGATTAATGTGACTGACCCTGGATCGCCTGACTTCGTCTCATCGCCTGCCCCTATTTGGATCATCTGCTCTCCTGCGTTCTGGTGTGTTCCTTCATCTGCTGGATTACGTCACGCCTCGCTGCGGCCGGCTGCTTTCCTTCACCGGCATCAGCCCCTCCCCGCAGTGGACCGGATCAGCTGGAGTTTCTCCCCACTCGGAAAACCCATCCATCTGTGAGACGGTTAGTGGTTATTTCTCATTGACTGTTAAATATTAGTTTTCACCATCAGACCACTAACCGTTCTCCTCATCCTACAGACTCGTTCCAGCCAGTGGTCCCTGATCGACACCAGAGCCAATCAGAGCAGAACAAAGAAAATAAAAACTTTGATTTAATTGTCTAAACTTTTGTGGTGATTTTGGTCCGGTCATTTTGGGTTCGTGACAGAACTATCTGGCCAATATTATGGACCACTCACCTTCTGAAGACTGGCGCTCTGGTGTCGAAGGGGCTATTTCTAAATTAGAATCTGGTATGACTGACATTGTTCGTATGTTAAAGGAGATGGCGCCCCAACCTCACCAGCAGGACTCAGCCGCTGTCGGACCACCATCAGAACCAGCCCGGGAGCCCAAGTTAACCCCACCAGAACTGTTTTCTGGTGAACCCGACCAATGCCGCCCATTTATCACCCAGTGTGAAATCCATTTTCAGCTTCAACCATCCTGTTTTCCCTCTGAGAGGTCAAAAGTGGCATACATGATCTCCCTTCTCTCTGGCAAAGCCAAGAGGTGGGGAACCACCGAATGGCAACGGGATTCACGTTTTTGCTATGTTTTTCAGAATTTTGCCAAGGAACTGTGCAGAGTCTTTGATCCCGTTCTTCCTGAGCGAGAGGCGGCCAGACGCCTCTTCTCCATCACACAAGGTAACCGTCGAGTTACTGAATATATCATTGACTTTCATTCTACTGCTGCAGGCAGCCACTGGAACGAGGAGGCACTCACAGATGCTTTTTTTCGGGGACTTAATGACAACATTAAGGATGGACTAGCACTAAAACGTTACCCTGAGTCACTTCTGGACCTCGAAGAGTTAGCCACCAGGGTGGACCTTCGTTTGGCTGAGCGTTCGAGGGATCGAGGTTCTCGCCGCCCACCAATCACCAAGTTTGTGGATGAAGTCCGGCAGCCTGTTCACGCTCTGAACCTACCTCCTAGACCTGCATCTCTCCCCACGGAGGAACCCATGCAACTGGGCCGTAGCCGACTCACTCCTGCCGAGCGTGAGAGAAGACGCAAAAATAACCTCTGTTTTTACTGTGGTGGTGCTGGACACGTCGCCTCCTCCTGTCCGGTAAAAGGACCTGCTCAGTGAACGCGAGGGGATGTTCACTGAGCGGGACTCCAGAGTCTGAACTCCTCTCACCGTTTGCCCTGAGTGCAGACCTCGTCGTCCCGGGTAAGTCACCCACCTCCATTAAAGTGTTCATTGACTCCGGGGCTGATACTGACTTCATTGACTATGGGTTTGCAGTCAGGTCAGGGATTAAGGTTCTTAATTCCCCTAAAAAACATTCTGTGGTGGCCTTGGATGGTCACCCATTAAACACTGCGTCTCAGATCACTGAACCAGTCACGTTACATGTAGGGGGTAATCACAAAGAAACAATAAACTTTTTGGTAATCAACTCTCCTAACTCACCGATAATATTGGGTGCTACCTGGCTGAAAAAACACAACCCTCATTTTGATTGGAGAGGTGGGGAGATTTTAGGCTGGTCTGAGGAATGTTTGTCCTCCTGCCTCGTGGACGCTGTGCTGTCTAAAGACTCTGTGACTGTTTCTGAGGATTATTATCCTGATCTCTCTAAGGTTCCCATCGAATATCACGACCTCAAAGAGGTGTTTAACAAGTCCAGAGCCACCGCCCTGCCTCCTCACCGTCCTTATGACTGCCCTATAGACTTACTTCCCGGCTCCACTCCCCCCAGGGGCGCTCTCTACTCTCTTTCTGCTCCGGAACAAGTAACTATGAGGGACTACATCAGGGAGTCCCTCCAGGCGGGCATCATTCGGCCATCTGTCTCTCCAGCCGGGGCGGGATTCTTTTTTGTTGGCAAAAAGGATGGATCACTCCGTCCTTGTATAGATTACAGAGGTCTCAACAAGATTACTGTTAAGAACAGATACCCTCTACCGCTCATGAACTCTGCTTTTGACCTTCTACAAGGAGCCAACCTGTTCACAAAGTTAGATCTACGCAATGCATATCACCTTGTTCGCATTCGTGAGGGGGATGAGTGGAAAACCGCTTTCAACACCCCCACCGGTCATTATGAGTACTTAGTCATGCCTTTTGGACTAACCAATGCCCCCGCCGTGTTTCAGAACTTGGTGAATGACATTCTGAGAGACATGATTAATCGGTTTGTTTTTGTTTATTTAGATGACATTTTAATTTTTTCAAAAGATCTTGCCACACACCGACAACAGGTACGGGCCGTTCTCACCCGGCTACTACAGAATGGTCTCTATGTCAAAGCTGAGAAGTGTGATTTTCATGTTTCCACCACCTCGTTCTTGGGTTTTGTTATTTCTCCCAATAAGATGGAGATGGACCAAAGCAAGATTACAGCTGTCTTGGACTGGCCTGTCCCCAGAGACCGTAAACAGCTCCAACGGTTTCTGGGGTTTGCTAACTTTTATAGACGTTTTATCAAGGGTTACAGTCAAATCTCCAAACCCCTTCATGCTCTCACATCTACTAAGACACGTTTCTTTTGGACTCCACTCGCCGATGAGGCTTTTTCCACACTCAAATCTCTGTTTTCTTCCGCTCCCGTCCTCCAGGCCCCCAACCCTGATGAACCTTTTGTTGTGGAGGTTGACGCCTCTAGTACAGGGGTGGGGGCTGTTCTCAGCCAACGTAGCCAAGAGGGCCGTCTTCACCCCTGTGCTTTCTTCTCTAGGAGTCTCTCGTCAGCCGAACGAAACTATGACGTAGGCGATCGGGAGCTGTTGGCTGTCAAATTGGCTCTGGAGGAGTGGCGCCACTGGCTGGAGGGCTCAAGGTTTCCTTTCCTAGTGTGGACTGACCACAAGAACTTAGAGTATCTCCAGTCAGCTCGCCGCTTAAACCCCCGCCAGGCCAGGTGGGCACTTTTTTTCTCCCGGTTTAATTTCACCCTGTCCTATCGTCCGGGCGAGAAGAACGTTAAACCAGACGCTCTGTCTCGTATTTCTGAGGGCGACTCTCCTTCCCTTGGGGTTGAGAATGACTACATCCTCCCAGAGTCTACCCGTCTAGCTACCACCCGCTTAGAATCTGACCTGAAACGTCTCAACCAATCACTTCCTCCACCTCCTGAATGTCCGAGGGATCGTCTTTATGTCCCTCCTGATTGGGTCAGGAAGGTGTTGGAGTTTGCTCATAGCTCTCGTCTCTTCTGTCACCCGGGCCTAACCAAGACCCTCGCTTTGGTCCGGTCCCTGTTCTGGTGGGAGACCCTGTCCAAGGATGTTGATACCTTTGTACGTTCTTGTCCCGCCTGTTCCCAGTCCAAAACCTCTAGGCGTCCCCCCTCTGGACTTCTTCGTCCTCTTCCCTGTCCTTCTCGTCCCTGGTCCCACATTGGTATGGACTTTGTCACTGGTCTCCCCAACTCAGAAGGCTACACGGTCATTCTCACCATTGTAGATCGTTTCTCCAAGATGACTCATCTTGTACCCCTTAAGAAACTACCGTCTTCTAAGGACTTAGCCCACATCATGGCCCGTGAAGTTTACAGACTTCACGGGCTCCCTCTTAACATTGTTTCTGACAGGGGCCCTCAGTTTGTCTCTCTCTTCTGGAGGGAGTTCTGTAGCCTGCTTGGGATTTCCGTCAATCTCTCTTCTGGCTTCCATCCTGAGACTGACGGCCAGGCTGAGAGGGCTAACCAGGAGGTGGAGGGTAAGCTTAGACTCCTTTGCCAGCAGGACCCTGAGAAGTGGTCCTCCGCTCTCCCCTGGGTGGAACATGCCATTAATACTCTCCCTTCCTCTGCCACTGGTCTTTCCCCCTTTTACGTTGTGTTCGGTTATCAACCCCCTGTCTTTTCTGTTCAGGAACGTGACGCTGCTGTCCCTTCTGCCCATCTAGCGGCCCTCAGGTGCCAGAGGGTCTGGAGGAGAGCCAGACGGGCCTTGCTCAAAACTACGGCGGTCTATATTAGAAAAGCCGACCGCCGCAGGACCCCTCAACCCGACTACAAGGTGGGTCAGAAGGTCTGGCTCTCCACCAAGAATCTCCCCCTCAAGGCACAGTCCCGTAAGCTTGCCCCCCGTTTTATCGGTCCTTTTCCCATTTCCAAAATCATCAACCCCGTTTCTGTTCGTGTCTCCCTGCCCAAGTCCTTCCGTGTCCACCCCACGTTTCATGTTTCCTGTGTCAAGCCTGTGGTGACCTCTGGTTTTCACCCCCCTGTTCGATCCCCTCCTCCTGCCCGCCTTATCGACGGGTCTCCCGCCTATACTGTCCGTCGCCTCCTCCGTTCTAGACGGAGGGGCCGCGGCCTCCAGTACCTGGTTGACTGGGAGGGGTATGGCCCGGAGGAGCGGTCCTGGGTTCCCTCCCGCCATGTTTTGGACAGGTCCCTCATCTCTAGCTTTCACAGGCTCCATCCGGACCAACCAGGTGGGACGCCTGGAGGCGTCCCTTGAGGTGGGGATATGTCACGTTTCACGCCTGTTAGGTTAGATTTAGATTTTAGTCTCACTCTGTACAACACTGCTTGTTGTTTCTGGATTCTGTCCTGTCTCCTGTCTGTATGTGGGTTTAGGTTTGCCTTCATTTTGGAACCGGTTTGTCCTCACTGCTGCGCTCCTCACTGCTGCACTGATTAGTTTCAAATCAGCTGCACCTGCTGCTACACCCTTTATAAGTCAGACTCTCACACCAGGTATTTGCCAGATAGTCGAAAACTGTTCACAGCAAGTAGTTATCCCGCGCCCGTTTCTGTCCCTCTTCCTGTTTCATGTATCCTCGCCTCATTGATTTCCTGGTTCTGACGTCTCGCCTGCCTGCACATCTGCCTCTGCCTTCTCCCTCTCGGACTGTCGTTTGCTGGATTAATGTGACTGACCCTGGATCGCCTGACTTCGTCTCATCGCCTGCCCCTATTTGGATCATCTGCTCTCCTGCGTTCTGGTGTGTTCCTTCATCTGCTGGATTACGTCACGCCTCGCTGCGGCCGGCTGCTTTCCTTCACCGGCATCAGCCCCTCCCCGCAGTGGACCGGATCAGCTGGAGTTTCTCCCCACTCGGAAAACCCATCCATCTGTGAGACGGTTAGTGGTTATTTCTCATTGACTGTTAAATATTAGTTTTCACCATCAGACCACTAACCGTTCTCCTCATCCTACAGACTCGTTCCAGCCAGTGGTCCCTGATCGACACCAGAGCCAATCAGAGCAGAACAAAGAAAATAAAAACTTTGATTTAATTGTCTAAACTTTTGTGGTGATTTTGGTCCGGTCATTTTGGGTTCGTGACAGAACATGGTCTGGATAGCCCACAGACATACCATAAAAATTTATAAAACCAATATTTGGTCCCCTTTAATGTGTTGCAATCCACAGCAACCCAGCTGGTTTATGCTCCACTCCTGTTGGGACTGTGGCTGCGCCATCGGTCATTAATGAGTGGCCAGAGGCAGCCTGAAGATACACAGGTCTTTGCAACCATTGAAGGTTTTTTGAAAGAGCCTATAGTTTCAAGTGAGGTGTCAATCAAAACCTGAGGATGTTGGCTGCACTTATAAGTACCTAAACTATTTTTTTTGGACGTCTAGTGGTATCCAGTAGGAGGTGCTGCAGCACCCTCAACACCCTTACTTCCCACAGACGTATCCAGGCTTTACTTTCACACTTCCAGAAAACATTCTTTTTTTTTTTTAAATAAAAGGATGAGCACCTCTAAGTCTCAACCCCCACT
The DNA here is from genome assembly GCA_038048925.1 of Garcialebias charrua. NCBI lineage: Eukaryota > Metazoa > Chordata > Actinopteri > Cyprinodontiformes > Rivulidae > Garcialebias > Garcialebias charrua. Next base: position 30,850 of record JBBPBX010014296.1, read on the forward strand.
GTAAGTAAATCAACTCGATTTCCAAATGAAAGGCGCAGCCTGGAAGCAAACTGACTCACTGAAAATCCAGGATGTAAAGCACGTCAGTGACAGTGCGCGTCTGTGCTGTCACATCCCATCATCCACACAATGTATCATTCCATACATACCTTGTAATACAACCAGGCTTTGATGTGCCTGAAGACGCCTAGTTACACTTTCCTCTTAAGCTGATAAGTGGGTGGATCTTGGTAATCTGTGCATCTACAAGGTTCTTCATAATCAAGCACATAAACTTGAAATAAGAGCTTCAGGGCCAAAACAGTGTTCAGCAAAGGAAGGGCAGCGATTTATGAGGCATAATTGCAACTAATAACCTCAGGGCATGCTAGTTTTTTTTTTCTCTCGTTCCTAAACTACTGCTTATGTAAATATTAACTTAAAGCCTGCAGTGAATGCAATTATTTCCCTTGCTGGTGTTGTTGTGCAAAAGTGTGGGTAACGAAAGAACAGTGTTTTGGAGTTAAATTATTGTAATGCATAAATATATTTTTGCAGGGAACAGAGAGCTGGCTTCGTTTTGTCATTCAAATTGTTTTCACCCCAAAAAAATTACAGTATTCATTTTTTGGATCTTTGTGTTTTTAGCCTCCGGAAATGCAGACGTGCTGTGTCGACTGGCCAAATGCCAGACAGAGATCAATAGTCTCCGTCTTCCTCTCACTCTGACTCGAGCATCTGGGATGGATGAAGACGGAACTAATGAGAGTACATGCAAGATTGCCCCCCCCCCCCTTCCCACCCCACCCATCCTGTCATTGATTTGAACCCATCAAAACCTCATTGTGCGAAAGTGTGGTTAGACTCAAATGATTTCAACTGGCTTCACTCAATTAGGCTGTGAATAAGGCTTTCCAAGGATGACACCCTTGTTAAGATGACAGTGATGACAGGAGACACTGAATAAAGGATATTGATGAAAAACATGTAGATTAATAAATCAATAGCGGAGCAGCAGCTGATAAATGTCTTGCTCATTTTGTCTGCACTGCAGGCTGCAGATCTGTTGTAGGAACACGTCAGGATCACCAACATTAGGTGTTGTTACATCATCAGCAAAGCACAAGTTGCTTTTTAATTATTGTTTGGACAATTTGGGCAGTTCTGGTTGAGTGGATAGAGCAGTCGTCCTCCAATGCAAAAGTTGGGGTTCGATTCCACCAGCAGTCACATGCTGAAGTGTCCCTGGGCAAGCCACTGAACCCCTCATTGCCTCTGATGTGTCCCATTGGTTTATAAATGTGACCTAAATCTCTGATTATTCTTTGAACTGATGTAGTAGAGCGCTGCCGCCTCTCAGTGATAAGGTTGCCAGTTCAAATCCAGGTCCGGAGGGCCTTTCTGGGTGGAGTATGCATGTTCTCTCCGTGCATGTGTGGGTTTTCTCCGGGCACTCCGGTTTCCTCCCACAGACCAAAAACATGCATGTTAGACTGATTGGTAACTCTAAATTGTCTCTATAGGTGTGAGTGAGACAGTGAATGGTTGTTTGTCTTGTTTGTCTCTATGTGTCCCTGTGATGGACTGGAGACCTGTCCAGGGTGTCCCCCACCTCGCACAGTGACTGCTCGACATGGGCACTAGTGACCCCCGTGAGCTGTGACCAGAAAAGGAAGAAGTGGGTAAAGAGAATTAATTGTTTTTGTTTCAGGGTTTAATACCCCTCCAGCCCTCGTCTAAGCAGTAATTGGACCCCCCTAGATTTCTGAGTATTACCCAAACAATACTACGGTAAGGTCCTCTTAGGCTGGGTTCGAGAAAGATTCGACCAGGCACTAACAACCTTTAATTTGCAGGACGCACCCCTATTTCACCTCACAGCTCTTAGAGTCAAGCAGCGGAGACCCCAAAGTTTACATAAGGTATCCTGCATTATGGCTGCTCTTCCTCTATTTAACGATTGCAATTGGTACAAGACCTGGTCATTTTCCTAGGCCAGGACAAGTTGGCCATTTGGGGATTCTGTTTAAAAATCAAACTAAGTAACCGTTCAAAACCTTTCAAAAATCTCAAAACCAAGCACACTTCCTGGATAAGTTCATTGAAGAGTGTGTATCATTCAGATGCCATCAGGAAAATGAGTCCAGCACTCTATGATTTTCATGCTTTGTGTTTTTAATCATACATTTGCAAAAGGTTACATTTGTAGCTTTCAAAAATCCAGCAGCAGTGCAAGCAAAAGCGTTTCAAAAAATGCAGTATAATGAATTAAATAAAAATCAAAAATGGGTGAAACTCCAAATTGCAACATGTAATTTTTAAATCGGGTAAAACGGTTAAAAAAGGCTGGTTCATATAACATACCCCAAGATTGGATTGGTTTTCCAGGAAAAAGGAGAATAATTCCTACAGCCTTTGTTGAAAACAGTCATCAAATGTAATTAATTCCAATCAGAGACTTGTTCAGAGTTATCTGGGGTCAGTCTTCTTGAAGGGTGATCATGTACTGCTGAGCGGTTCTTCATCGCTTTGTTTCTATCTTTTGTTGTTGTTTCAGCTCATCTGCAGTAAATATCTTCTCCCTTCAATCTTCAGATCTGATCCAAGTCTTCAGGGCTTGACAACCGTATTCCATCTCTGCCCGAAATGACTGACCAACCTCCGTCTGCTATCTTTGTCTTTTTAAACTAATCTCTTGTCTCTGATTGGCTGGTTTCTGATCTAACATCCATTTTGAAGACATGTCAACCATTTTGAAGACCTGTCAACAGTTCAAAAGTTCGTCACCTTTTCTTCACCTTGCTCAGCTGTCTAAACTGCGTACTTTTATTTGTGTTGTAAGCTCATGACAGGTGCTTTGCGTAACATCCTCATACATCCTCATCGCCTAAACCACATGGCTGTTTCCTGTAACTTGCATAAAGTGAGCTTGTCAATTTTGAACTTTCCTCTACTTAATCCTAAACGTGAAACAAATTTACTAATACAGATGTATCAAAACATTTATTTTAAAATCACTTGACTTAACAATTAAAAGTGAAATCCAGATCTAACTGTTACAATCAATTAATGAATACTTCTTTGATCACAAAAAATTTAGAAAGGAACTTTTGCTTACAAAAATATAATAATAACATTAGATTGTTTCAGCACATTGACATACAGACATAAAATCTTTATTCTAATCAACACACCCATAAAACTACTTTTATTGATCATTCAGTAAGACTGCTTGATAATAAATGTCCATCTTCACCAGACATGTGCAGTCTGACCTCAATACCTCTTTTCATCCACCTAACATGACAGAATGGATGGATGGAAGATTTGTGTGTTATTTAATACTGTAAATTCAGAATTAGTTTTTCGTTTTTGGCCGAATCACGTTTTCTATGTACCATTTTGATACATTTGTGAGATTGTTTCCATTTATACTTGCTGCATCCTCTGCAGATGACTGAAGTGCAGCAAAAATGTAAAGGCTATGCAAGCCAAGCACTTCTTAAAAGTGATTGAAATACAAAATATGCTAAGAAAAACAAATGATGGTAAAAACGATGAGTATGGATCTTCTTCAACATTGTCCAGTACATGAAATGTGGCCCGTAAGCCACTGACAAGGAAGCTTTAAAATAGCAATTTGTAATATTAATATTTTTAGTTATAAAAAGGATCATAAATGAAAAAGACAAATACAAGTTGCAACTTTGATTTAAAAACACAAAACATCTAAAAGTAAACCCTAAAATGCTGAAGCTCCCATCTCTAAATATGATTTAGCCACATTTGTCTCCAAACAATAAAACCAGCCCGCCAGTACTGTTAATTTCATCTTTGCTTGAATTGACTCAATATGTTTTTCCCTCCCCTTGGATACAGCAGGAGCTACTCTACAGGTGAAGAAAGAAGGAAGCAGAGAGATGACAAAAAGGAAAAGATAAAAACCAGCAGCAAAAAAGCAATTGAGGACTTGACTCCCTTCAAACCCTAGAAGTAGTTAATCTGGACTGCTTTGAGCAGAGAACATGTTTTATTCCAGACTTTGTGCTAAGGGACTCTGAGTAAAATATAAAATATATAGGTAGATTTATTTTCACAACCTCACCCTACCAAGGAATGTTGTTATCTATGTACAAGCATCTCACAAAAGTTAGCACACCCCTCACATCTTTGTAAATACTGTATTTTATGTCTTTTCATATCCATCCATCCAATATCTTTTATCTGCTTCTTCCTTTTTGGGTCATGGGGGTCACTGGTGCCCATATCCAGCAGTCACTGTGCAAGAGGAGGGGGACACCTTGGACAGGTCTCCAGTCCATCACAGAGACACATAGAGACAAACTAGACAAACAAACATTCACTCTTTCACTCACACCTAAAGACCATTTAGAGTCACCAATCAGTCTAACATGCGTGTTTTTGGTCAGTTGGAGGAAAACAGAGTACCTGGAGAAAACCTACACATGCATGGAGAGAATAGCAAACTCCACCCAGAAAGACCCCCGGACCGGGATTTGAACTGGCAACCTTCTTGCTAAGAGGCAGCAGCTCTAACTGCGCCACCGTGCCGCCCACACCCAATATATGACACCTTGAAATAATGTAAAGTACAGTAGTCAGTGTTCAGCTTGTGTAACTGTGTAAAATTGCTGTCCCCTCAAAATAACTCAATATAGAGCCAATAATGTCTAAACTGCTGGCAACTAAAGTGAATACAGGCCAAAGTGAAAATGTACAAATTGTGCCCAATCAACCATTTTCTCTCCCCGGTGTCATGTGAGGACACATGAGGTGTTACAATGTCTCAGGTGCGAATGGGGAGCAGGGGCCTCATGTATCAACCGTGCGCACGCACAAAAACCGTGCGCACGTCACTTTCCACGCAAAACCCCGTATGTATCAAAACTGAACTGAACGTGAATATCTGCGCACCTCCACGCAAGCTCCCCTGTTGGCGTACGCACGTTTCTGTGGTCTTTGTTCCTTTGGCGACACTTACAGGTGATTCTGAGAAACTGTGTCCATGATGTGAAAACAATCATTAATCCCACCAAACACACATGATTAACGATTATTACATCCACATGGACGCAATTAGATGAGTGGATATAAAAGCATGCGCCAAATAGTGGCAACGATATTGACAACAATGAGATGTGATTTCTTTAAATAAGAAGTTAACCAAGCTGTACCAATATGCCTACGTTTAGGTCAGTGTGTAGCGTGCTTGCCTTTAGTTCCAAAGGTCATGAGTTCGAATCTCGCATGGTACAACGTTTTTCTTTTTTTTTTCCTTCCAGATTTAAATACACATGAAAACTATTTACAAAACAAGAAATCGTCTGCTTCCTTTCATTTCATGTATTGTTCTATTTCTTGTTGTTTCATTAAATAGTTTTCCTGTGTTCTTTAAATCTGGAATAAACAAAATAAAAAAAACGTTGTACCATGCGGGAGTCGATCTCACGACCTTTGGGACGAAGGGCGTGCGCGCTCACCACTAACCTATACAGGCATGTAAGAGCAGCTTGGTCAACTTCTTATTTAAAAGTGGATGGTTTGTTTTGCGCTGAGCGTGCCAAATAAAGCCTTTTTCCGTGCTTCTCTGCCTCACTCAGAAGTGATTCCTGTTCACAGTCCGTGAAGTTCCTCTTTTTTCCACGTTCCGACATGATTTGCAATGGAGCAGAGACGACATTCCTGTCGTGCATGGCATATTTAAATGACTTTGCATATTTATACGGAGGCGTGTCAAAGGCGGAGTCGGCCACTCTCTCATGTGCGCTCAATTCCACGTTGATTGTGATGTACAAAAGGAATGTGCGTGGATACCGGTGTACGCACAGTTTGATAAATCTGGATTTTTTTGTGCGTGGACACTTTTCTGGATTTGACCGTACGTCACTTTTCAGTAAGAAATCCACGCAAGTCTTTGTACATGAGGCCCCAGGTGTGTTAAATTTGGTGTTATCACTCTCACACTCTGGTCACTGGAAGTTCAACATGGCACCTCATGGCAATGAACTCTCTGAGGATTTGGAAAAAAGAATTGTTACTCTATGTAAAGATGGACTATAAGAAGCTGAGCTGCAGCATGGTGGCCAAGGCCATGCAGATGTTTAACATGACAGGTTCCACTTAAGACAGGTCCCACCATGGTCGGCCCAAGAAGTTGAGTGCACATGTTCCGTGTCATATCCAGAGGTTGTCTTTTGAAAATACCATACCAGCTTTACTTAGAAAGCACTTTAAATAAACTTAGGATCAAAGTGCTGTACAGTTACAGTCAATAAAACTAGGGATGCACAATATTATTGGCATGGTATCAGTATCGGCCGATATTAGTGTTAAAGTTCAATATTGGACATCGGCCATTCCATTAAAATAACTCACCAATATGTTTTTGCCTGCATCAGCAGCACAATGTGATGACTTTGCAGCAGCACACATGATGTCACATGCACCCACACGGTCTCATGGTGGAGAGGAATTCAAAATGTCGACGGTGTGGAAGTTTTATTTTTCATTGGTGAGGATTAGGGATGTAACGGTACACGTGGGTGTACCGAACCCTTTCGGTACGGCACGTTCGGTTCGGTCCACCTGTGTACCGTTTCGGTTATTTTTTCACTCGTTAAACGTTATTAATGGGAGATTATATGCGCCACGGAACTAAAGTTCCTAGGCCAGTTTCAGCACTGCGCTATTATCTTGCAGCACGCGCAGCATTAGCAGCCTAGCATGTTGTTGCGGTCTCATGTTTGGGAACGTTATGGTTTTCTTGTTAAAAGACGAGCGCAAATCCAAAGCTGTGTGTGGACGTTGTTTCACGGAGATTAGATCTGCAGCAGCAACTCGTCTAACTTGTTAACACTCTTGAAACAACGTAATCTGAACATGAATGTCTCTTCTACAAGCAAGAAAAGCAGCTTGTTGCAAAGACAGAACAGCAGCTTCTAAACAAACTTCATCAGGTGATTCAGATCGGTCTAGATCAATAACACAACTGTAGGAGTTTTTAAAGCTCTGGATCTACGTCTGAATGTTGTTGATGTGCAAGCTTTAAAGATATTGAGTGTCACTACGACATCCATCATGTCAGCACTTCAGTCATAAAGTTCAGCACTTTATCCATCTATCCATCCATCCATTATCTTTTATCCGCTTCTTCCATTTTGGGTCACGGGGTCGCCGGTGCCCATGTACAGCAATCACAATGCGAGGGGCAGGGGACACCCTGGACGGGTCACAAGTCCATCACAGGGACACATAGAGACAAACAATCATTCACTCTCTCACTCACACCTAGGGACAATTTAGAGTTACCAATCAGACTAACATGCATGTTTTGATCTGTGGGAGGAAACTGGAGTACCCGGAGGAAACCCACGCATGCACGGAGAGAACATGCAAACTCCACCCAGAAAGGCCCCCGGACCGGGATTTGAACTGGCAACTTTCTCGCTGAGAAGTAGCAACTCTACCAGTTGTGCCACCGTGCTGCCCAGTTCAGCATTTTATGAAAAAGTTAAAGCTGATATTGTCAACAAGTCCTGGAGCTGATTAAAGCACTGATGATGATGATGACCGAGAGATTTAACCACCTCAACCATTCAAGAAAAGGTATTGTTGTTTATTATTATTATTATTATTATTATTATTATTATTATTATTATTATTATCATCTAATTAACCTTTTTAATTTAAAATTATAATCTTATTAACTCTTTTTTTTAACCTCTGTGTTTTATTTCAAGTCTGGGACAGAGATAGCAGCTGTCTTCTTCCTCTTCAGGGAAATCCACCAGATCACCTGCAGCTAAGAAGTGTGTGATGACTGAACTCTGAACTTTTCCAGGGACCTGTCCCATCTGGAGGAGCAGGTCCAAGAAGAGGTTGTTGTGAGTAATTAGGACAAATACAGCCACACTGCTGATACTGTTGTTATTGAGACGATTTTCTCCACCGCTGGAGATATTCACTGCAACTAGATCTGTGCTTTTAGCAGAAAATGTGAACAAGTTGGTCTTTTTGGACAAAAACTTAAAACTTGATTACTGGTAGTTAGATTGTAAACAGTCTGTTGCTGTTTATTGTTCTGGTTCTGACTGTTATTGTATTTATAAAGATTTTTATTATTGTTAGTATAGTTTATTTATTGTAAAGAATGCCGTTTATTTATAATATCATCCAAATGGGTCGCTTTTATTTATTTGTATACAAATCTATTGTTTACTTGGCATATTTTCAAAATAAACATTTTACAAGTCTTTATTTTGTCTATTGTTTGCACCGGAAATTAACCGAACCGAACCCTCCTTGTAATTGAACTGAACCGAAATGTGATTTTAGCGTACCGTTACACCCCCTAGTGAGGATGTCAGATTCCGAAGATTTTTGGGCTACGTTGAGCTTCACTGCATCGTCCTCATTCTGAGATATTTTTCTTACGTAACTACCCGAGTTACAAGCTGTCATTTCCAATGTCATTGAGACGCTAACAGCGGATTGCACGACTTGGGTGAGTTTTATCATAGACATTTGAACATTGTGTTAGCCCTGTTAGCATGATTAGTCTTACAGCACAATGGATAGACAAAAACTTTGAACTTAAAAAGGCTGTCCTTCATGCACAGGAGTGCAGAGGATCCCACACTGCAGCTAGGAACCTGGAACAAGCCTCCACAAGTGAGACAGCATTGCAGGTACTAATGTTAATAAGTAAAATTTAACACTTATCATTTAATAATAGTTAAAGTGCTATGCATATCATATGACTGTTACTGAATATATGTCACTAGCTCTTAAAGCTGTTGCTCAATTTTTGTAGCAAATAAGCCTAAATAAGAGGCTATGTTCTGAAAAAGGAACGTATATAAAATATTGGTATCGGCATTGGTTATCAGCCGAATAAGTTTTAACATATCGGCATATCGGATATCAGCCAAAAATACAATAACGTGCATCCCTAAATAAAACCAGTAGCAGCCAAAATACACAATAAAACCATATTAAGTGAGACAAGTGTGTTTTATTGTGTGTTTTATCACACACTTTGTTGTGTCAGCACTTTGGTGTGGACTTGTTCCTGTTTAAAGTGCTTTATAAATAAAATGGTATGGTATGGTATGGTATGGTATATTAAAGCAAACCAACAACAGCCTTATATTAACCAAAAACAAATAAGATCAATCAATCAAATTAAAATGGTTAAAATGAATTAAAACTGGACTAGAAATCAACATTTAAGGCAGTGTTGAAATCCGAGGAGAAGAGATGAGTTTTAAGAAATGATTTATGAACAAGAGAGAGAGGACACCTGTCTGATGCTCAATGAAATGTTCCACATTTCAGGAGCAACAACAGAGAAAGCGCAATCCCCTCGAATCTTTAGTTTTGTTTTTGGGACTCTCTGAAGCAGCTGGTCTGCTGACCTGAGAGAACGGGAGGACATGTAGTGGTGTAGCAGCTCGGTGAGAAAAGGCGGGGCAAGACCATCTAAAGCTTAAAAAACAAATTAAAGAACTTTGAAATTAATTCTACAATGTACAGACCCCATCGATCAAAGTGTGTTACAGTAATCCAGCTGAGTGGTGATGAAAGAGTGGATTACTGTCTCAAGGTGCTTTCCAGTAAGAATTGGCTTAACTTTATCGAGCTGCCTTAACTGATAAAAGTTTGATTTAACCACTGCCTTGATTTATCAAATTTAATATCATTATACACTTTGACTGCCAGGTTTGTGATCACTGTTTTATATTGAGCCAATAAATGCAGATCTACTTGCGAGGTGTCTGTGGATGTTCCAACAAACATAACCTCAGTCTTCTTCCCATTCAAATACAAGAGATGTAAAGCCATCAAGATTTTTAAGACTTTGAAGCATTTCAGTAGTGGTTTGGAGGAAATGACTCCTTCTTTTAATTGAAACATAAACCTGACATTCATCTGAATACATATAAAATAAATTCAGTGGTTTTGAAAAATGGACCCAAGCAGAAGAAAACAAAAACAAAAGAGACGAGTGTCAGCCTGTCATACCACACACTGCGTCAAATTGGTCTGCATGGCTGTTGTTGCAGAAAGAAGATTCTCCCAAAGACGATGCACAAGACAGCCCACAAACAGTTTGCTGTGCTCTGATGAGACCAAGACAAACTTTTCTGGTTCAGATGGTGTCAAGAGTGTGTGGCGGCAACCAGGTGGTGGAGTGCAAGGATAGGTGTGTTTTGCCTACAATGAAGCGTGGTGGGAGTGTCATGGTTTGGGGCTGCATGCATGCTTCCACCTGTGTGAAGCTACAGTTCATTGAGGAAACTATTATTCCCAACATGTACTGTGATATACTGAAGCAGATCGTGATCCCCTCCCTTTGGAAACTGGGCCACAGGGCAGTATTCCAACATGATAACAACCCCAAACACACTTCCAAGATGGCCACTGCCTTGCTAAAGAAACTGAGGGTAAAGGTGCTGGACTGGCCAAATATGTCTCCAGACCTAAACCCTATTGAGCATCTGTGGGTCATCCTCTAACAGAAGGTGGAGGAGTCCAAGATCCCTAACACCCATCAGTTCAGTGATGTCATCACGGAGTGGAAGAGGATTCCAGTGGCAACCTGTGAGCCTCTAATGAACTCCCTATAAAAAATATAATAAAAGATTTACAAAAACGTGAGGGGTGTACTCACTTTTGTGAAATGCTGCATGTCTTAATGTTCTTGATTTGAGTTGATTCATAATTTGAACATTTAGCTCAGTCATCTGTTATGATTGATCCTTCAGAACACAGATCTCAGTCACTCATATTTAGCACCCTTCCTTTTATGCCTGGTTTCAGTGTAATCCAGCAATTTATGCTAATTCTAAAGGAAAGCTCAATGAAGAAACATTTACTAAATTCTTCATCTATAATGCAAAGTTCTGATACTAAATGCCACATTCTCAGGATCACATCGTACAAGATCATCACACTAATTCATTAGGTCAAAGTCTGTCCCTTTTCCATTTATTAAGTCTTTTAATCCAGCTTTATATGGCGCAGTGTTTCAAATAGAGGGAAGTATATGAATTCTGATGATGAATGGTGAAGGCACAATTATAACCAGCGCTTTCTCACAGAGAAGTCAAACGGCACCGTGGCGTTCTACTAATTCTAGGGAACTTTTAATTAGTGTTTGTCCTTCAAGCCTGTATTCCTCGTAGCTATCAGGGCCCTTAAGCCCTTTGGAAATTAATTATATAAGACTAGGCAATCAGAGTACAGTAATTCTATTTAGCCCCGGGCATCAAGCCTGGTCTTTGACCTAACTCCACTGGGGACAAAAATACATGGTAAGGTGAGCCAGGGCCTGAAGTGTTTGCACATTAATAAAAACCATAATTTTCTGAATTTTAACAAATCGTTTTGCCTTTCGTTGTGGAGCTGATAATATTGTAGTTTTTTTTCTCCTGATAAATTAAAGCTAATAAAGATTCTATTATTGTACACACAACCTGTCAGGCATTTTTTTCATTTACATCAACACAAGCACCACTAATTCTGTAATAATTTTTAGGTTTTGTCAGTTTAGTCTGAGCTAATGGAAATAATAAGTAGATAAATAAAGAATAAACTGAGTCCTTGTTTATGGACTGAACACACTGTAGCGCAGCGGATCCCACAGATAGGTACCGTACTTGCCGCTGTACACGTCACACTGTCATATAAGTTGCATCAGTCTAAACATGTCTAATAAAGTGGGGAAAAAGCATAAATAAGTTGCTTTGCCGTATAAGTCGGAGCTACATATGCGTATATATATATGTATGCGTATATGTATATGCGTCACAGCTGACCACCTGGAAACGTGGTGTCAAATGGCGGCAGCGGGAGTGTGCACGGGAGGACTTTATCAATAATTTAACAAGATTAATACCCTGATGCATGCCCAATAATCCAGGTAGAAAAATCAGTTTTTTTTTTTTTATGTCCAGAGGACCAGACTTAGCTTTTTTAGATTAACAAGATTAACACTAAAGAACAATTGTTTGTTTGCTCGACATTATATCAAAGGTGTGTCTCAGTTGAACCTTAATAAATGCACCTTAACGGTCAAATCATCTGCATTTCGCCCGAGCAGTGTGGCGACATGCAGCTGATTTAATGTTTGCTCCAGGAGTTCTGGAGAGAGACAAAGGTGGCTGTTTATGGCAAGCCAAGTGTCTCAATAATAACCACTTTTACCAATTAATGAGACACTTGGCTTGCCTTAATACTTGTGGGTCCTCTAGCGGCTGCAAATGGTAATGTTTAATATTTGTCTATGTTTAATATTTGAAATCGTCAAATCTCAGCCAAAAATTGGGTTATAAAAATGGGGAAAAATGTATGTTTGTCACTTCGGGGTTTAAGGTGTAGGACTTGCAAATTTATGGAAAAAGGTGCGACTTATATGGCTAAAAATTACGGTAAGTGTTTAAAGTAGGCCATTTAGAGGGTGGGGCAGGCTGGTCTAAGATCGAGTTTTAGAAAAGAGGCTGGGATGCCAAATGATAAACAACTATTCTCCTCCAGTCAGCTGGAAAGGTCTGTCTGGCAGATCTGTGGCATCACAGATCTGGAAGTCTCCCCATCCCACAGAGTCTTGCTCTAGATATGTCGTTTAATCTGAGATGTCCCTGGAGGAGAACTGCTTGTATTCCTTTGTTCAATCTGTAAAAAAAAAAAACTGTAAATGGTGAGTGCCTAATCAAAGCTGTTTTTGTTGCAATTTCATTGAGTTGCAACTCATTTCCAGACCCTGCTCAGTGATGACAGAGCAGAGTAAAACACAAATGTTTAATAGTTTGGCACAGAAAAATACGTTTTGCTCAATCATGCAATTCAGTTCATTTTCACCTCATGTTTCTGTTTATCTTTGGGCTGTGTTAGCTTGGAGGTTAAGTGCTGCTGTCTTGTAGTTCTGAGGGAACAGGTTACAGGTGAACCTGTTGTTCAAGGTGCAGAGGTGTTTTAAAGCTGTGTGACAGCTGGACCAAGCTGCAGAAAGACCAGTCGTGTTTAAACTGGAGACTTTCTTACTGTACAGAAACAGCAATGACCACAATGCCATTTCACAACAGCAGCAAGTATTTGTTGCAACACTACAAAACAATAAATATGACCCGCTGCAGATGACATTCTGGAATCTCACTTGGTAAATGATCACTACATGACATAGCAGCATGCAATATTTAACACTTTACAATAAGGTACACACAATTTGATTAACTACTAGGGAACGCCTCAGGAACGAATCAGGAACAAATCAGGAGTGACTAGGTAGTTAACCAGTACTTACTGAGGAACACACAGCCAAGCATTTTAAGAGGACTACTGGTCAGTTACCTTGTAAATGAAGAGGAACTAATCAAGAACTAATGGGTAGTTACCAAGGAAACCAAAGAGAAATGAATCAGGAGCTGATGGGTAATAAAATCAGTAAACACTAGGAAACTGGTTTTTGACAATTACGAGCTGTGACTTCACTGGTGCAGAGTTTATTCAGAACCCACATGGAGAATGTCTCCTCTGTTTCTGTGGCAACAAACCTGAAAGTTATGCACCATAACTCATGTTCCCTGAAGGAAGGGAACGAGGTGCAACACAATTGCTATGGGAACTAGCGCCCCCGCGCGGTTACCTGAAGGAATATACTCACGCCTTTACGGCTGGGGCGTCAGCGTCGCGCCAGAGGCCCCGCCCTCTGGACATAAGCAGCTGACGCCCGTCCATCTTTCTCTAAAATGCACTTCACCGAGCTTTCAGCATTGAAAGGGCCAAATGTGTTGCACCTCGTTCCCTTCCTTCAGCGAACATGAGTTATGGTGCATAACTTTCAGTTCCCTTTCAGTTAGGTTCTCTTGGTGCAACACAATTGCTATGGGAACGTAATCCATTCACGCCCTTGAAATGCTCAGCAAAATGCATTTGAGAACATCTGCCTTAATACGGCAGGCATTTCCCAGCCACTCTCCACAAGGTATGTAGAGGGCACAGCCTGAGAAGAAAAAATGCCACATGTAGAAACATCGTTCTGATGTTACCACTGGACACATAGATGAAAACACCAGTTAGAGATAGCATAAGCGTCTTCTGCTAGTGTGATTACTCATCATCTCCTTTTTTTTCTGGAAATCTTGAGAAGCAGGAGGAAAAGAACAAGGGACCCATTACGCCACTGGTAACCAGATGGCAATGTGGAGGTAAAAAACCCAGTTCAAGCACAGGGTAACCTTCCAGGTCCCCAAGAGAAAAAAATGTATGTATAAGGAGCACACACGAGTCCCTCATCTGTTTCATGAACAGACAACTAGGACTATCAAAGAGGCCCATCCTGATGTTGGAGAACTGTCAGAGGAGAGGGGAACCCTTCCACTGAAGTAACTCCCAAATAAACATAAACATCAAGGGTGTCCCTTGTGTATGTTGTTGTTGCTGTTGGAGCAAAGACGATCAGGCCTTAGACCCTCAGCCAGTCCCCTTCAGTGGGCAGGCTGAAGGTTGCCACAACTCCGGACGTGGGTGTCAAAGCTGCCCACGTGCCTGAGTCAGCAGGTCTCTGTAAGAATGCAACTGCCATGGTATCCCTGAACTTTGAGAAGTAAAAGTCACATTGTGAACTGGCTCCGCATGGGAACAAGTCCACCGAGGTTCCTTTAACCCGTGACCAGACCTGATCCACGAGTCGTGTGTTCAGTCTTCATTGTTTTGTTATCTGATTACACCAGGACGTGCTGCTCTGCAATCAGACCTTTACCAAAGAAGTATCTTGCTGACAGGAATACGGCCAACAACTCCAGGAAGTTGATGCACAATCTACTTCCTGATTGTTCCAGAGGCCTCGGGCATTCTGATTTCTGCAGACTGCCTCCTCATCCTGTTTCCAAGGTGTCCGTCGTGATGAACACACGGGATGACACCTTACCTTACGGGACGCCTTCCGTGAACACGGACAGGTCCCCTCAAGGTTCCGGGGCCCTCAGGCACTTTGAGATGATTTCTTAAAGATTTTTATTTATTTTTTGGTTTAGCCATGCATGCCGGACCCGCATTCTCACCAATGCGTGTGGCACACTGGGTGTAGCTTCTACCAAGAGGCCTAAAGAGGCATTGGCACGCTTACAGGGGAATCCGTTGATTCAGTTTAGACTTTTGCCAGGCAACGGTGAATCGAGGAAGCACGTTCCTCTGAGAGCCATGCCTTGTACCGGATGGTGTAGACCTGCACTTCCACAAACACGGTAATCCGGGATGGGGTCAGGTCACTCCTTTTGTGGGTTTATGAAAAAATCCGAGAGACTCCAGGTGAGAGATCACCCAGGAGTGTGACTGGGCCTGCTCCCGGCCAAAAAACCAGGAGGTAATCCAGGTAGTTCATAATCCTGACTCCTTGATTCCTAAGAGGGGTCAGGGTTGCATCCAGACATTTAGTAAATGTATGAGGAGCAGTCTTCAAACCGAAGGGTAAGACTTTGTATTTATAAGCTTTCCCTTTGAAGGCAAAACCGGAAGAATTTCCCGTGCCTCCTCCAGACGCCCACATGGAAGCAGGCGTCTCTCGAATCCGTTGTACATACATAGTCTCCAGGTCTCACGGACCGGGGGACCTGCCGCAGTGTCAACATTTTGAAATTGAAAAATCCTTGTTTTCTTGCCCAGAATTCTGAGATCCAGGTCCGGTCTCAGGTATTCATCTCTTTTGGGCACCAGGAAGAACTTGAGCCCGCAATGCATCCCCTGGGAGGGATGTCTAGCGGCTGCTTGCTTCATTTGGGTGCGGAAGGGGTGGCCTTCGACCCCTCCCGCGTACTCTGGAGCAGGCTGGTCCACCCAACAGAAGACATCACGAGATTTGATTGTCTCAGGCAAAACTCGTGTGTCCCATTGCGGTTGTAGTTTGACGTAGTAGGTTGTGTTTCACCAAGTGGTGAGTTAAGAACCAGGGCAGTCTGTGCTCTGGAACTTACATTCTTGTATATGCATGAAACAGTGTTTATTTTTCATTACACATACAGTAGACGAGTTATTGTTTAGTGCGCACACACATACCACCAGCTCCTTGTAGCATTTTACAAGTGAAGTCTGGGCTCAAAAGGTCAGGTTCCCTTACTGCGTGAGCGGACAAACCTGAGGCCCTGTTCCCATTTTGGGACCAGGACACATTCAGTAGTCTGAGATTTTATTATCGTGTGTGGATGACAATTGCAGTAGATGAGTTGTTGTTTAGGGCGCGCACACGCACCACCAACTCCTTGTAGCATTTTACAAGTGAAGTCTGGGCTCAAAAGGCCAGGATCCCGTACTGCGTGAGCGGGCAAACCTGGGGCCCTGTTCCCATTTTGGGACCAGGACACCTTCAGTCGTTGGCAGGGGCATCTCCTTTCTTCTTCTTTTGCTGGTGGTCCCTTGCAGCTACTGTAGCTTTTCTACCTGGTGGGCCTATGATACCGAGGCCACTTGTCCTTGTCCATCCCGCCAGGGTCCCTCGGGCCCTGAGATGGTTTAACGTCAAAGAGTCATCCATAGCCTCATGGGTGGATAAGCTCTCAGCGTCATCGATGTTGCAAGGAAAAACTACCAGGTAGCGCAGCTGAACAGGTAGCTGAAAATCCTCCTCCTGGACTGTGCTAGACAGAGAGTCTCCTTGTTAGCCGGGGCTAAATGTGGAAGTACTTGCAAGCCCGCTAGCTGTGCTAAGACGGGCCCTCGCGCAACGTAGCATTGGTTAAAAAAAACACTTAGTTATCTGTGATGAATTCTACCATCAATTTGTAGGATAACGGAAAAGGCAAAATATGAGTAGGTTAGCTATCAAGCTAGTCCAAACATTTTCACATACCTCACGATGGAGTCCTTTGTTGTCCGCTCGTAGCAGCGCTAATCGTGTTAGCACCGCCGTCCTCTACCGCGCGTTGTCGTGGGTGCCTCTGGTTAGCCATGCTAACCATGGGAGCTAGCCAGATAGCAGCGGGGTTACTCCATTTCCACTCTCCTTTCTCTGGGGTAATCCGCGAGAAAAGCTTCGAGTGTCCTTGCGTGTAGCATCCCAGAGCAGAGCGGACAGGCCTCGTGGATGTCCGCTGCTGAAAAGGGGGTAGCCAGATCCGCTGAAGCAGGTTCGGGAGCCGGAGCTCACGGCCTGTCAGAGTTCCTCGTCCGATGACGTCCTCTCGCCGAACTGCTCGGGGCTGTTGGCCTGTTAGCTTAGTTAGCTTAGCAGGTAGCATGCCTCGCAGTTAGCGTTCGCTAACCGAGCAGTAGAAAAGCAGAAGAGAAAAAAGGCACGGGAGCTAAGGCTCGATGGCCTGCTGGTCTTCTTTGACTTTTGGGTTTTGCACTACCTTCTCGGGACCCGTGGCTAAGAAGAGTTAGGTCCGTTAGCTGTGCTAACGTAGTCCGGAGACGTCTCCTTCCTCGTGTCACTTTTGCCGGCTAGCCTGCTAGTTGTTAGCAGGGTAGCGGTGTCGCGCAGTCAGCGCCCTCGAGCGAAGCGTTCTGTGGAGAGAGGAGACGAAAACTTCGGGGTGAAGAAAAATGTGCCGGGCCAGCTTTCGCCAGCCCAGCAGTCCGCAGTAGAAGATTCTCTGTATGCTCTGTGTAGGGAGCGAGCTCACCTCTGGTCGAGAGATGGAGGTACAGAGAAGATCCGAGAAGAGTATTTCAGGTATTTGCGAGGTGAAGTGCTAAAAGAGAAAGATGGACGGGCGTCAGCCGCTTATATGTCCAGAGGGCGGGTCCTCTGGCGCGACGCTGACGCCCCAGCCGTAAAGGTGTGAGTGTATTCCTTCAGGTAACCGCGCGGGGGCGCTAGTTCCCATAGCAATTGTGTTGTACCGAGAGAACCTAACTGAAAGGGAACAGTAGTCCTCTAAGAAGGCTTGGCTGTGTTCCCCAGTAAGTACTAGTTAACTACCCATTAGCTCCTGATTTGTTCCTTAGGCGTTATCTATTAGGTAAGCAAATTTTGTGTACCTCATTGTTAAGTGTTACCGGTACCCAATATTTTAAAAACAACATAACAATGTTCCTGCAACAGACCTATATTTGGTAGACTGATGTTTCCATCAGAATTAGCATAAATTGCTGGATTACACTGAAACCGGCCATAAAAGGAAGGGTGCTAAATATGAGTGACTAAGATCTGTGTTCTGAAGGATCAATCATACCAGATGAAGGAGCTATATTATGTAAGCAAACAGATGTAAACAAAAAAAAAATCATATTAATAATAATGATAATAATAATGTGTTATGTGTTGTCATCATTGTATGTTCCCATACAAAGGTAAAATTGGCTCTCTGCATTTAACCGATCCACCACCAGGTGGAGCAGTGGGCAGCTGAGCAAGGCGCCTGGGGAGCAACAGGGGATATCTGCTCAGAGACACCAGGAGATGTGCAATGACTGTGGATTGAACCCGGGACCTTCGGGTCCAGAGTTGGCTGCCCTGACCCTACACAATCTCAGCCCTCATATCAATATGAGTTGCTGTGGAACAGTGAATTTCTGTATCCAGGCCAGAAGAAGCAGGCGAGATGAGTTGTGGGAGGAGAAAGTCAGTGAGTCAGTCGACGAGACGGGAGTCACCGAGACGGGAGTCGATTAGACAAAACTCGGTGGATAAAAATTTGGAGTTAATGGATGAATTGAGAAATGCAATAACCTTTCTCACTGATGAACTTGCAAGTTTGAGAGCTGAGCAAAAAAACATTACTCAACTGGTAGAGGAGATGAAGCAAATGAAAGCTCGGGATCATCAGAGATGAACGGTTAGCTCAAATGGAACAAAAGTGTGATGACATGGAACAAGACATCAGAGGCGAAAATCTGGTAATTTCTGAACTCGAGGTTAAAAAACGCGGGACATATGCAGAAGTAGCTGCAGGCGCTAACACGACTGAAGAAGGACCACCAGAACAACTGCAGTCTCTGGAGGATCAGGTAGTCACTTTCTTAAGTAGCAAAGACATTAACATTAAACTTGATGACATTTCCATCTATTACACACTGCCCAAAAGAGCTGACAAACTTAAAACCATCAATAGTCGTCAGATTCATTGGAAGGAAACAAAGAAACAGGGTAATGATGCAGTCAAAGAAACTCATAAACACTAATGTCTACATGAATGAACACCTAACTAAAAAAACAAAAACTTGGACAAGAAACGGAAACATATGGATCAAAGTACAGGAAAGTTCTCAAGCTAAAATAATAAAAGATCTGAAAGACTTAGACACATTTAAATGAGCTCAAAAATGACAAATCACCAATCACTATCACATGTTCATACACAAAAATTGACAAAAATGAACAAAAACAAATACATTAAAACATGACAACAACAAACGAAGACTCAGAGTTTAAAATATACAATGTTGAAGATGTGGTTGATGCAAATTTTTATCCTGCTATAAAAGACTGTGAATATTATAATGAAGAACAGTTTAATGACATCAATATAACAAATGGAGATCTCTCTATTATTCACATCAATAGTAGAAGTATAAATGCAAATATATCCAAAATAACAGATTATTTAAAACAGTTAAACAGAACTTTTACATTAATAGCACTGTCAGAGACATGGCTTAATGATGAAAACAAAAATAATGTTCACATCGAAGGATATGAATTATATCATTTAAACAGAAACAATAAAAAAGGTGGTGGAGTAGCTCTATTTGTCAAAAATGAAATAAAATGTAGAATAATTAATGAAATGTCAATAATTGTTGACAATCTTATGGAAATAATAACAATAGAAATATTAAACGAAAATGCTAAAAACATATCCATAAGTTGTGTATATCGATCACCAGGATCAAATATAGAAATATTCACCGATAAAATCATACAACTATTGGAAAAGAGTTTAAATAAAAAAGTTTTCTTGTGTGGAGACTTTAATATTGACCTGGGAAATAAAACAGATTCAAATAACATCAGCACATTTCTAAATTCAATGTATAGTTTAAATCTTTATCCGTTAATATCAAAACCAACAAGAATTACAACTCATAGTGCTACGATAATTGACAACATTTTCACAAATATAACAAATGGGGATGTGACAGGTGGTATCTTAACAACCGATTTAAGTGATCATTTACCAGTTTTCACTATCTACAGAAATGATCAAAACATTACAAAAGAAGTAACAATTAAGAAAAAAATAAACACATCAAAAAAAGCAATGGATCAATTAAAAGATGATTTACAGAAGCAAAACTGGAAGGACGTGTATGTTGATGATGTTAA
>JBBPBX010014297.1:32259-51111 GCA_038048925.1 Garcialebias charrua
ATGTGTATTGTATTAGAGTTAGAAAAATTACAAAGAGTTATTCATTTTGTTCTCTTACTGAAGATTATTTTTGATTGAACTTAGTTTGAAAAAAGGGGCAGATATAATAAGATTTTTTCTTCTTTCTGCTACATTTCATTTTTTATATTTTGTATGTTATCGTTTATGGGATTGTTTTGTATTGCATTTGCAAATGAACAAATTGTATTAATAAATAAATAGTCACCTTGTGGCAATCCCCCATCCTGAGCAACATATAGGCACAGTGGACAGAACAGCAGAACCCAAACCAGACTCAGATGGCCATCTGCCTCTGGGGTTTGAGAGAACAGAAAAAAGACACCAATGGAGAAGGACAGGTCCAAGTACAGTATTTTCTGGTGTATAGGTCACACCTGTGTATAGGTCGCATTATCCAATTATCACCAATAGATTGGAAAAATCCCTAGATAGGTCGCACTTACGTTTAGCTCTGCTGCAAATGTCTGCCACAGGAGCGCACAGCAAGGCTTTTAAGAAGATTAACACTTAAAAACAATTATTTGTTTGATAAAAATTATAGCAAATATATGTCTGAGCTGAACTTTTCCTTAATAAATGAACGTAATTGTGAAATGAGCTGGATTTAAAAATTTGTTTCACCGAAAGTGATAACAAGCCATATATAGGTCACAGGCCTTGAAAAAAAACATAAAAAGGTGCGACCTATACACCGGAAAATACGGTATACAGTAGTTCTACGGCAGGAACCACAAAGAAAAACACATGCTAACAACAGCAATAGCAAATACAAACATGGAGGATTGTGGTCAGTTTTCCCTCCAGCAGTCCAAGCCTATAGCAGCAGCACTAATGTGGATATCTCAGGAAATGCAAAGCAACTCTACCTGTAGGATCATTAAAAAGAAAAGTATCACGCTTAGTCTTAAGAGCAGACAGGATGTAAGCCTCGTGGCCAGAAACTGGAAGTTGGTTCCACAACAGAGGAGCCTGATACCTTCAAGTTCTGCCTCCCATTCTACTTTTAGAAACTCTAGGAACCTCAAGCAAACCTGCACTCTGAGCGCAAAGTGTAAGTGAAGTAAAAGTATTGAACAATACATTTTAACTTAAGATGACTGTTATTGAGAGCATCATGTTAGAATTAAATTTTAAAATTCAATTTTTTTTTTGACAAGGAATACTTTGGTGATCTGGAGCAGAAAGAAAGTCACATTCACAGGAGAGTTGATCCGTGTGCTGCAGGTGATTTGTGCACACGTATTTGACGTTTTGTACCCGCAGAATGTCTTTACTTGTGTAATTTGAAATATGTGCTTTGAATCTTGTGGTGCACATTTAAGACTCACCATAACCATTTGTAAAACTTGTGGATCACTTGTGGATCTTATTGTATGCACACAAACCTTGTTGTGCTTGTGTGACTACAAATGAGACAGATTTATCTCCATAGCTGTCTTCTACAGGAGTGAGGTGTATAATGAACAGTTTGTGACAGTATGTTGTCTGAAGGAGTCATCACATCAACGGGAGTCTCAGTTTGGCGTCTTGTCCATGCAGACAACGCCACAACTTTAGTGGTCAACAGTTCATAAAGACAAAAGCCTTTGGCCCCTGTCTGTTCCAGATGGTGTTTCTCAAATCAGCAAGACACCGTTCAATCCCATTTGAATTCAGTGTTGTTAGAAATCCGTTTACTTGTATACAACGCTGGAAAATGGGTAACATAAAACATTATTTAATGTTATTCTCCAATTATCTGTTGTCTTTCCCTGTTTTTTTACTTCATGCAGACACTCAATGTAGTTTTGTGCAGCGACATTGGAAATGTGTTGGCTGGATTCCATGTGTGTTTGTGGATTGTGAGGAACTGCACTTTTTACACATGTAATAAAAAAACAAAATATGACATTGTGGACATGTTCACTGTTTGATAATCTTCCTTACGTTTGTATAGCGCACTGTACAAGTTCACACATTTTTCTTCTTCTTTCGGCTGCTCCCTTCCTCAGGAGGTGCCACAGCGAACTAATTCACTCGAAACCTTGACAGTTATTTTTACGCCTGATGTCCTTCCTGACACAACCTCAGGCCACCGAGCTACCACAGCCCTCTGTGTGGAGCAGAGAGCTAGGGTGCACAGGGAGCAGATGGTGGGGGTTAAGGGCCTTGCTCAAGGGCCCAGAGTGGGACGAGTCACTGCTCTTTTATCATTTTATTAACATTAATGTCCTTGATTGTGTTTTTCATTGATGCTTCTTTTAAGTCATACTTGTTTTGTTCCTACCACAAAAGGTCTGCATTTTAATTTTGTTGTACTGCAAGTGCAATGACAATAAAGGCATTCAATTTGGTTCTCTACTGAGAACAGCCTGGCCAGCTGTGGCTGAGTTCGAATCCACCAGCAGTCACATGCTGAAGTGTCTCTGGGCAAGACACTGAACTCCTCATTGCCTCTGATGTGTGTCCCATTGTATGAATGTGATAAAGCACTGATTATTCTTTGTATAGATCTAGTAGAGTGCTGTATGAATGGGTAAATGAGACACAGATTGTGTTGTAAAGAGCTTTGAGTGTCTCCATAAGATAGAAAGGCGATATATAAGTACAGTCCATTTAGTGGTTGTCTCTGCAACTAAGAGAGTTCATTTCATTAGTCCAGTTCTGAAGCCTTTGCATTCACTTTCAGTTTCCCATAGAGTTAATTTAAAAAATGTGTTGGTTTAAAAGAACACTCAACAGTCTGGGTTCAAAATTCTGATCTTCAGTGAAACTATTAAGTCTGAACTCATCTGGATTAATTCTGCTCTCTGCCCCCAGAGTCAAACCCAAACAGAAGCTGCGTTCAGCTATTATACACCAAATTATTTGAAACAAACTCCTAGAAAACTCTGCCAATTTTACAAATATTTAGCTAAAACATGGTGTGGTAGAAGAAGCTGAGAGTAATTTCCAACACCTCCTCTGAGCTCCAGACAAGCCTGAGATTTTTACTCAGAACTTTGGCATACACTTTTGTCATTTTTCTGTTGGCAAAATAGTTCATGAACCACTGGATATATTTTAATAAAACCTCAATCATTGATTGTAAATCTACAAATAATTAACTTTTGGAGCAAGTTATACAGACTTATACTGTAACTGTTGGAGTCAACCCTGGTTATTTAGCAAATTGTCATAAAACACTGAATATATTTTATGAAACTTCCAGAAAGTAATTTTTGGATATACAACTACAACTGATCAACTTTAGGAAGCTAACCCAATGCATGATATCCACAAGAACTAACTGACCTTAGTCAACAAAATATTTTTATGAATCATAATTTAAAATGATCACCAACACATACAGTATTTGGATCAGTAAGCATTTTGTATCGTTTTTGCTTAAAATCCTTGCCATCAATTACTAAAGTTAATTACTCTGCCTTTTGGAAAAATATCTCAAGAACCATTGGTCAGATTTGTAGTCAACCTAATTCAAGATATGGCAGTCGTTTTGAAAGTTAATAAAATTTATTCAGATTTTGTTAAACAAATCTCTGAACAAATGTGTCTCAAAATGCCTGTAAAAATATAGACAGGGTTTAACATTTAATATGCTTAACAAAAAACAGTTTTTTGCTCATTGCTAGCCCACAAAAGTACAGTTATTTATTTATTTATTTATTTAAAAAAAAAATGGAGGGGGGGGGCTGCTCCTTCTTCTTTGGGGATTGCCACAACGAGCGAACTCGCATGAATGATTTGGCAATTGTTTTACACCAGATGCTTTTCCTGGCGCAAACTGGGCTCGAACACGCAACCTCAGGATTACAAGACCACATTTCAATCCTCAGTTGTACGATTCTGGGGATCGGTCATTGAATGCAACACTTGTACCCGGAGCACAGATAAACTGTACAGTGTGAACTGCTTCATCGGAGAGTGACACTAAAATGTTGAAGGTATTCCCATGACAACGAGTTACCATTTTACACTTTCTTCAAACCAAGTTAATTTGAAGTTGTTCATAGATTAATATCATATTTATCACACCAGGTCCAATCAGGGGACAATAAAATGTGACGAGGTTTCCGCAGCCGTCCCGTCCGTCTGCACCTGAAGACTTCAACTGAAGAGCGGCTCTTTATAGGTATGTTGACGTTAATAATGTTTGTTTGTTTGTTGTTGTTTTTTAGCATGTGTTTTGGCAATGCATCTGCTGTGGTTTAGTCACCGAGTAAAATGCTCGTGAAAGCTAATAAATCGGCAAAGACAAAAATATATATTAAATTGGGGACATATCTCTCTGGGACCGCTAGCTAGCGTTAGCAACGTTATGCTAACGATATTTATCAAGAGTTAAATTATAAATATGCTTTAAGAGGCATGCCTCGCTTTTTTTTTTTTTTTTGGTTTGGTAGGTAAATGAACCTGCTTGCTGTATTTGTGACAAAGTTAAACAGCTGCAAATGGATGGGTAATGCTAGCAAATTAACTGAAAATGTGATATTGTGTTAGCTTCTACACTGATGTTGAAGCCAGCAGCAATTAATGCTTAGTTTGTGTAACTATTTGCCAAAGTCAATTTAAATTTTCCTCTTGTTGAGTTTGGAAGAATAAGCTGTCCTTAGTGGGGCTTGATTGGTTGTCCTGATGGCACCTGGATTGAAGCAGGTGTCAAGGTGGACAGTTGTGCATTTTCCCCTGTTTGAGTGCTACCCTTACAAAATATCTCATAAAGCACTGGACACATTTTGTCTGCACAAAACAGTCAATTAATTGATTGGTTTAGTTTTCAGGTCACCACCAGTCCAAGATGGCTGCCTCAGCTAATTGACAGCACAAAATGACTATAACTCAAGTTTACAGATTTTGATCTAGAATTTGAATGTGGTAATGAGTCATTTAAAACGCAGAGTGTGACATCTTACAATATTGCATGTCTCCACATATTATTTTTCAAGGTTTGACCAAAGAGATTCTATCATTTTAATAATAATAATAATAATAATAATGAATTCCATTTATAATGCACTTTTCATTAATAAAAATCTCAAAGTGCTACACTAACAAAGCAAAGATCAAAATAAAACGAGTGATAAAATCAAATAAAATCAATAATATCGACTAAGATCAAAGATAAAATCATGTGGATGCAGATTGCTTAAAGGGGACCACATATTCAAAATTCACTTTTTAATGTTTTTTTTACTCAACTTTGGGTATTTACTTCATAAAAAAACAGTCCTAAGGCCAAAAAAATGCACCCAGTGGTTTATTTACTCTAAGTAGATTTATTTATCTTTGATAAATACACTTCGTTTCCCACTTCCTGCGGTTTGTGACGTCACAAACCGCAGCCAACCACCTCAAACCTGAGTCCAGCCCCTCACCTAGCAACCCCTGGTGATGCTCCACCCACTTCAGTATTAAACACATGACTGTTGTTTTTCATGATTTCATCTCATCTTTTGTTTATATGTTCTTAATTTCATGTGTACAGCACTTTGTTGCAGCTGTGTTTTTTTTAAATGGCTTTATAAATAAAGTATAATTGTTATTTTTATGTTTTAGTTCAATTTTTAGTGTATTTGCGATCGCTCCCAACGCGCAGCCGGCAAAAATTAAACGAGCGGACCCCCGGCGTAGGGACCGGTTGCGACGGGACACTGCTTCTGGCGGATGGAGCGGAGCTTCAACTGTACAGCCTCATTTCAGCCTCGCAGCAGGCTCGCAGCAGCGAGGACCTTCTCCTTACGGATTAATTTACGGGAGACACTTGGTGAACTTTGTGTTGTCTTGACTGGAACAGCGATAACTCCCAAAATCTCCGCGTGCAACGAGCGGAGCTGGCGAACACCGGAAGAGGAACAAGCTAACATTAGCTTCGGATTCGGGTGGTCTCATGCTAAAAGGAGCAGCAAATTGCGGCGCGCTCAGACGGGTTTCGGTAAGTTATCTTAAGCTAGCACTAACAGTAAGTCAAATGAGTAATAAAAAAAGAGCTAATTTTAAAACAACAACACATTACAGATACTGGCTGTTACAGAGGGCGTAAACAGATCGTTGAAGGGCGTGGACTTCAAGAAACCGGTCGTTCAAAACGAAAGTTAAAAATGGCAGAATTAAAAAGGGTATAATTAATTATCTAAGAATTATTTTGTGTATTAAAATGAATTAATATTGTCAAGATAGCACACAGACATAACATAAAAATTTTAAATACCTATATGTGGTCTCCTTTAAAAATAAATAAAATAAAACAAGTGATAAAATCAAGTAAAATCAATAATGATATCAGCTAAGATCAAAGATAAAATCATGTGGAGGCAGAATAGGCTTGCTTAAAAAGAAAAGTCTTTATGCTGCTTTTAAAGTCAACCAGTGACTGTGGAGCTCTCAGGTCGTCAGGGAGGGAGTTCCACAGGCGGGGGGCAGCCACACAGAATGCTCGGTCTCCCATGGTCCTCAATTTGGTCCGAGGAATATGAAGTAAATTACTGTTCTGTGATCGTAGAGACCGGGTGGATGAATATGGTGCAAGAATGTCCTTTAGATAGTCAGGTGAAGTGCCGTGCAAGCATTGATGGGTAATGAGAGCAGTTTTGTACAACATGCAACATAAGATGATTTTATATTAAAAGTAGTGGGTGCATTCCTGCTGTTGGATGCCCCAACCCCATCCAGCAGTCTGACATACTATCAGGCTATATATTATCTTACTGTAATGTGTGATTATTTGTATTTATATATTTGTATTTTAGTATTTTATTGTAACAGTAAGAGCTAATGCAGTTTTTCCAAGCATTTTGGATTCAATTATGTGCACAAGTTCCCAGTTACATCCAATAATGTAAAAGAAAAACAGTAATATGATCTAAGATATGAACTAAGAAAAACATCAACTAAAAATACACTAAGCACTATAGTAACATAAAAACATTACATCAAACAGCAGCACGAACATGAGTCTGTGTGAACAGATGAGCACGCATGAACACAGCAACATGAAACAGATCAGCAGCAACATGATGTGAGTTTTCAGTGATTATTTTGGTTGGATATTTATGAGTCTAACAGCCTCAGGGTAGAAGCTGTTCCTCAGTCTAGTGGTTCTACACTTAATGCTCCTCAACCTTCTTCCTGAGGGGAGCGGGGCAAAAGGTGTGTGTGCGCTGGATGGGTGGGGTCCTTCATGATGCGGGTGACCCTCTTCCTGCATCTGGAGGTGTAGATGTCTGTGATAGTGGGGAGGCTGAATCCATCAGACTTCTGTGCAACCTTCACCACTCTCTGCAGAGCTTTTCTTTCTGCAGCTGTGCAGCCTCCATGCCACACGATGATGCTGGGGGGGGGGCATTTCGGTTAACGGGGCAAGGCATTTGACGTATTGTCATGAAATGTGCATATCATATCATTTATTTGCCCGGGCAAGCTTTTTTACTGGTATTATCTTGAATGACATGATATAGCCCACTCCTACTTCCCAGACCAGCTCGTCTCAGCTGCCTGAGGAAGTAGAGTCTCTGAGCTTTCTTGATCAGGCTGGTGGTGTTGTTGCTCCCAGCTGAGGTTGTTGTTCAGGTGTACACCCAAGTACTTGTAGCTGGAGACCACTTCCACTGCAGATCCTCTTATGTTCAGGGGGGTGTGGGTGTGTTTGTTCCTTCTGAAGTCCAGCACGGTCATCTCCTTTGTCTTCTTCACATTGACGTGAAGGTTATTCTCTTTGCACCAGCTCTCCAGGTGTTCCACCTCCTGCCTGTAGCTGGACTCATCAATGTTTGTGATGCATCCAACCACCACTGTATCACCTGCAAACTTAACAATATGACAGCCTGGATGTGTACCTGCATAATCATATGTGAGCATAATCATATGTGAGCAGAGTGAACAGGAGAGGGCTCAGCACACATCCTTGAGGGGAGCCAGTGCTGAGGGTGATGGTGGAGGAGGAGAAGCTGTGGATACTCACTGACTGTGGTCTGTTTGTTAAGAAGTCTTGTACCCAGTTACAAATGGAGGGGCTTAGTCCTAGTGTGAATAGTTTGTCCATCAGGGTTTGGGGAACATGGTATTGAAGGCAAGCGTGAAGTCCACAAAGAGCATATGGACGTAGGAGTCCTTCTGTTCCAGGTGGGTGAGCGCAGTGTGGACCACAGAGGAGATGGCATCCTCTGTTGATGGGTTCGCGCGGTATGCGTACTGATGAGGGTCCTCGTTGATGGTTGTTCTGATGTGGGTCATGACCAGTTTTTCAAAGCATTTAGCAACTATCTGGGTGAGAGCCACTGGTCGGTAGCCATTCAGACCAGTCACTGTAGAGCTCTTTGGGACTGGGGTGATGGTGGTGGTCTTCAGGCAGGTGGAAAGTGTTGCCAGGGTGAGGGAGGAGTTAAAGATATCAGCACCTCGCAGAGCTGATCGGCACATTCTTTCAACACCTTCCCGGGGATGTTGTCTGGGCTGGTTGCCTTGTGAGGATTAAAGTACTCCTTATTGGGGGGGGGCGCAGTTCGGTTAACGGGGCAGGGCATTTGACGTATTGTCATGAAATGGGCATATCATGATATCATTTATTTGCCCGAGCAAGCTTTTTTACTGGTATTATCTTGAATGATATGATATAGCCCACTCCTACTTCCCAGACCAGCTCGTCTCAGCTGCCTGAGGAAGTAGAGTCTCTGAGCTTTCTTGATCAGGCTGGTGGTGTTGTTGTTCCCAGCTGAGGTTGTTGTTCAGGTGTACACCCAAGTACTTGTAGCTGGAGACCACTTCCACTGCAGATCCTCTTATGTTCAGGGGGGTGTGGGTGTGTTTGTTCCTTCTGAAGTCCACGGTCATCTCCTTTGTCTTCTTCACATTGACTTGAAGGTTATTCTCTTTGCACCAGCTCTCCAGGTGTTCCACCTCCTGCCTGTAGCTGGACTCATCAATGTTTGTGATGCATCCAACTGCCGCTGTATCATCTGCAAACTTTACAATATGACAGCCTGGATGTGTAGCTGCATAATCATATGTGAGCAGAGTGAACAGGAGAGGGCTCAGCACACATCCTTGAGGGGAGCCAGTGCTGAGTGTTATGGTGGAGGAGGAGAAGCTGTGGATACTCACTGACTGTGGTCTGTTTGTTAAGAAGTCTTGTACCCAGTTCCAATTTGAGGGGCTTAGTCCTAGTGTGAGTAGTTTGTCCATCAGGGTTTGGGGGCTCATGGTATTGAAGGCAGGCATGAAGTCCACAAAGAGCATATGGACGTAGGAGTCCTTCTGTTCCAGGTGGGTGAGCGCATTGTGGACCACAGAGGAGATGGCATCCTCTGTTGATCGGTTCTCACGGTATGCGTACTGATGAGGGTCCTCGTTGATGGTTGTTCTGATGTGGGTCATGACCAGTTTTTCGAAGCATTTAGCAACTATCTGGTTGAGAGCCACTGGCAAGTAGCCATTCAGACCAGTCACTGTAGAGCTCTTTGGGACTGGGGTGATGGTGGTGGTCTTCAGGCAGGTGGAAAGTGTTGCCAGGGTGATGGAGGAGTTAAAGATATCAGCACCTCGCAGAGCTGATCGGCACATTCTTTCAACACCTTCCCGGGGATGTTGTCTGGTCCGGTTGCCTTGTGAGGATTAAAGTACTCCTTACTTCTGCTGAGGTGACATTGAGAAGCTCTTCTTCCAGTGGTGAGGGGAGTCTGGTGCTGGATGGTCTGTTCAGGTCTTCAAAGTGTGCGTAGAACTTGTTGAGGGCATCAGACAGTGATTGGGCTTTGGGGCATTGTTCGCTTCTGCCTTTTTATCTGTTCAGAACTTTTACAGTGCCCTCAAGAGCATCTATGGACATTGCTCATCGTTCTGTCTCTCCCCCTCCCCTCTGCGGAATGTCTACGTCAGTATGTGCTTGTTTGTGCGAGATGTTTTTTTAATATTATAATTTTTCTTCTCAGGCAAGAAGAAAGATTTTAATAGGAATTTTTCACCTCCAACACCTAATGTGTCCAATTTCATTACTTTTTCTGTCTAAGCTGATCTCTTTGTAAATGAGTCTTCTAGGCCCATTGTGACTTATCTGTCAAAATAAAGGTTGGGTTAACTGCAGAGAAAATCATAATCCTGAAGACGAACAAATACTATAATACTGTGTCCTCCATACACTTGAAATCATACCCGATATTCTTGTCACTGTTTTCAACCCTTCTGAGGGTCCACCATCTCCTCTCCGGTAGTTTATTGTAGTCCAGCCACAATGTAGGATGCAGGTTTTCCTCCGTCGGCCATTTGTCAACTAAGTGAAATGAGCTCACATACAAAGTATCTTCAAGTTCACATTTTTCAGATTCTTCTTAATTCCTCTAGTGTTTCCCTTACCATTATATTATACCATACCATTTTATTTGTAGAGCACTTAAAACAGCGACAAGGCCAACCAAAGTGCTGTACAAACACACAAACAACAGGCAACACATAAAGCGAAACAAAACCCAAATGTAACTTTTTTTTAGCTGATAAACTCCCCAGAATGTGTTTAAAATGTTTCAGAGCACTATTTCTGTTAATTTTCATGAAATTGTTCGTATTAGTTAAAATCGGCAATATTTGGTCTAAAAACGAGTATTCGTAGTCCTATGGGTTGAACAGAGGTTATTGCACCTTAATTTTCTTGTTGGTCTAGGTTTCGCACAGTGACGTATTTTCGCAAGATGTCGTCACAGCCTCTGCTGCCTCAGTATAAAAGTGGAGCCACTCCCCCGAGAAGGTCACTCCCAGGTCACTCCCCCTCCAGAGTTCAGGGGTTGGATTAGCGATTAGCAACATAGCATTAGCATAGAAGAGCCACGATGTTCCAAGAAAGCTCTTCAAACTGATGTTCACCCACACTTACACCATCAGGTTACAATCCGTTTGGAGGTGAGTACCATTTTACACCTTTCATTCCATAATTTATCTTTTGAGTACATGACGTGTTTCTTCATGTGCTGTGTTTGCGACCTGCAGCTTTGCTTCGGTGTGGCCCCACACAAGGTCGTGGCGTTTTTATCTGTTGCTGATCAACGTTAGTTGTGTTGTAGTTGTGTTTAAATGCTCAAAATCTAGTGTTTCTTATGAACACCGCAGAGTGTGTGAACTCTTATGAACTCAGATAAGGAAGACCGACATCAAAAAAACAATGGAGACTAGCTGGCGCTAATTTTAGCTGTTGTACTAGTTACGATGTTTTAGACACGGTGTACTTTTGCTGCAAATAATGTTGTGCATCAAAGGTATTTATAAAATAATGTGTACTTGTGAATGAGTATCATGGGCAGCAGTATTTATTTTGCACTGGGTCATCTGTTTAACAGATCAACAAAGTGAAAACAAGTACAGTATGCTTGTTTGTAAGGTGATTAAAATGTGTTGTTCTTTTTTTATTTCCATGAGGCGTTCCACATCCAATCTGAGCCGTGCTTCACAGACATCAAGCATCAAGGAGACATGTAGACATGTCACTTTGGAGGTGACATATATGAGAGCTGATTCACCAGGTACATGTATTCATGTTTTATTTATTACTTTTGTACCCTACCCTCTGTCTGCAGGTATTAATATTATTAATTATGTTTTTATTATTTTATTTATTACTTTTATTATGGCGGACATTTATATAAAAAAAGTTTTAAAAAAGTTTATGCAACATTAATTCTTGTTTATTTGTTCATTGCTACCTGTCCCAACATTTTGGGGATTTGTTGACACTGTGAAATTTTGAATCAACATCTTTCTCCATTAAAATGTTACATTTACTCAGATTAAACTTTTGATCTTTTCTCTTTTCAGGACTGCAAATATCCAGGGTCGGGATGGAGTGAGGGAAGTCGACCGCTGCATCGTGTCCCAGATTTGTCCTCATGCATGAGGGAAAAAATAAATAAACAAATTGATTACAAAAACTAGTTGTCTATGATTCATTTTATTAACAGTAAGTTACTTCAAAACAACAAAAGGTTCTGAAAACACATGGGACACCACCCCAGCTCCTCTGTTTGGACGCAGTGGACAGCAGAACGAGGAGTCCCAACCACCTTCAGGATGCTCCACCTTCCAGCCAGAAACGAACACCAGGGTCTCAGCTGTACCAACATTGTCGTGGATGCAGGTCTCAGGAGATGAAGCTCTGGCCGAGACTCTGCATCATCTTCTTCTTGGTTAAAGAAATCCTGGCTGCAATTACTCTGTGTGGCTGCTGGGTGCTTTGAGTCATCACAGTTATCTGAAAAGAACATTTTAAAGGATACACAGTACATGTATTGTTAAATTTATTGCAATTGGTTTGGTTTGCATTAAGAAATATTTTCTCATTAATCTTATCAGCTGTGCTGTGCCCAGTTTTGATTAGCTGACACATAGCTTAAACAAATACTGTATACATGTCCTCCATCCATCCATCTTCTTCCGCTTATCCGGGGTCGGGTCGCGGGGGTAGCAGCCTAAGTAGGGAGGCCCAGACTTCCCTCTCCCCAGCCACTTGGAGCAGCTCCTCCGGGGGAATCCCAAGGCGTTCCCAGGCCAGCCGAGAAACATAGTCCCTCCAGCGTGTCCTGGGTCTTCCTCTGGGTCTCCTCCCGGTGGGACATGCCCGGAACACCTCACCAGGGAGGCGTCCAGGAGGCATCCTAACCAGATGCCCGAGCCACCTCAACTGGCTCCTCTCGATGTGGAGAAGCAGCGGCTCTACTCCGAGTCCCTCCCGGATGACTGAGCTTCTCACCCTATCTCTAACCCCAAAATTACACCACACGCGTTACGGCTCCGCCCCGCTCCGGTCCGACCTCCGCAGCAAATACGCACCCATTATAATCAATGACAGAGTTTACACTGGCTCCGCACGGCGGCGGCGAGCTGCGGAGAGCGGACGGCAGTCCGTCAAAATTAGAAATTTTTCTATTTCTGCCGGACGCCGGAGCTGTGCCGGAGTCAACTTTTGAAGATTACGTCGCACCAACAGGAAAAGGAACGAGCACAACTTCCGTATTTACAAAATAAAATCACCACGGGCGGACTAATCCTAGCTCTATACGGATTTATTTGTACAAAAATGCTGTCAAACTATCATTTATGACTATTCTATGACTAAACTATTATATTTATGACTATGACTACGCCTACAAACGCAATACAAGAAATAAATAAATAAAAAAGTATTTTATTCTGAAATGTAAACATCACTTCCTGTTGCTCAAACCATGTAGCTCATTTACGAGAGAAGATCAAGGCAGCAGTCTCTCTACAGTTGTTCTCCTTCTTCCACCAAATGAATTGTTTTGTTCTGACTTACTTATTTATCACTTGATTTATCGCGCGATCTCGCACGTGTCTCGGAGCGGCGCATCCAGGCGGACCTGAGCGGAGCGGAGGCAGTGGGAATTGGACTCGTTCAGCTGCGACCTGCGGACCGGAGCGGGGCGGAGCCGCGTGCTGTGTAATTTTGGCGTAAGGGAGAGTCCAGTCACCCTGCGGAGAAAACTCATTTCAGCCGCTTGTATCCGAGATCTTGTTCTTTCGGTCATAACCCAAAGCTCATGACCATAGATGAGGGTGGGAACGTAGATCGATCGGTAAATTGAGAGCTTTGCCTTTTGACTCAGCTCTCTCTTCACCACGACAGACCGGTACAGCGCCCGCTTCACTGCGGATGCTGCACCTATCCGCCTATCGATCTCACGCTCCAGTTTTCCCTCATTCGTGAACAAGATCCCGAGATACTTAAACTCCTCCACTTGGGGTAGGACCTCCTCCCCGACCCGGAGAGTATGTATACATGTCCTAACAAATATATATTGTACAAGCTTATCTAATGTTTCTAAACACGGATACAGTATTTGGAAACCAAATAAAAGATTTTACCACTGTTTGGTGCTAATTAATAGTCAATTCAAAAAACAATGTTAGTTCTGGGTTGCATAACAAAAATAAGCCAAAGCGTCAAACAAACCCTACCCTATAGAGGGTAGGAAAAATCAATATTTTATAATAAAATTTATTATGAAACGTTACTTTTGTAATGTGCTAAGTAATAAGATGTGGCAAATTAAAGTGACAAACGACAAAAACACAGCTGTACACTGCATGCCATGCAACTAAACACAGGTTTTTAATGTGTTCTGTGTTCAGAAGCATACGCTTAAGCTGTGTGTGTGTGATTAAATACACGCAACAACATTTTAGAACTGTTATTTTAGTACAAGTTTAGGTATTTACTTACTGAAGACGTGACTATCCGCCATTTTGAAATCTAAACTTGGGACGGGGTGGGAGTTCACCACTAGAGGGGGCGTGAACACAGGACAACCCCCAACCTCCTCCCCTCCTTGACTCTCGACACGCCCATGTTGAGGGAAATTTTGAATCTGGTCTGGGGGAGGAGTTACCGTCTCAACCTGTTGTGTTTCACTATAAGTAACATACAAAATGAAGTACCAAAAGAAAAACAGAATATAGACATAAAATCATCGCAGATAATAATTATAACGACCAAACACAGATCATCTGGTGTTGAAAGCAACCAAATAGTAGTGAGTCTTCAAACGGGATTTGAAAGCCGAGAAGGAGGGGGCCTAACTGACGAGCAGAGGTAACTCATTCCAGAGTCTTGGGCCTGCTACAGAGAAGGCCCCTCTGCGTTTAAGACGAGTTCTTGGAACTGTGGTTCCGGGCTAGAGCAGAAAGGTAGATGCAGTGGTTTGAGATGGTGTCATTGGGAGTAAGGCTGCACGATTAATTGCATTTGCGATTATCTCGTGATATGTTAAAACGCGATTCACTAATCGCATGGGCTGCGATTTGACTGGTCACGTGACTTGGGAGTGAGCCGACTGGCCGCGCGCAGCTCTCAGCGGAGCAAAACAGAGCAGAGCAGGGAGGAGGAGACCGTGCACTCCAACACAGTTGCTTCAGGCTCGACAGAAGTCATAAAAGTTATAAATTCAGGTAAGTTAGCCCATGTAAACGTGTATCTGAGCTTAGAGGCTGAAACACAGAGACCGCGGGAGATAAACAGAGCGCGAGCTGGTCATGTGACCGGGTCTGTTTTGACGGTGCCCGGTTAGCAGCTAGCTCAACAAGCTAACGTTCTGCGTGAAAAAGCGCATTAATTATCTGATTTAAAAAAAAAACAGTTGTGTTGTTAGTGATATGAATTAATACAGAACCAGTAAAAATAATTGCATTTTAAATTGCAATCGCAATTTATAGAAAAAAAATCGCGATTAGATTATTTTCCTAAATCGTTCAGCCCTAATTGGGAGGGGAGCATCATGGCTTCAGATTTCTTTTCATTGAAACTTAAGAAATTTAAAGCCATCCAGTCCCTGATGTCACCCAGGCAGTTGAGCAGAGGTTGAATAGAGCATGTACCATTGCGTCTTAGGGGGAAGTAAATTTGACAGTTATCGGCATAGAAGTGGAAAGGTATGTTGTTTCCGGAAAGTACCTGGTCCACTGACCTCAAAGCACGTGGTAGGACATGCATCTGTAGCAAATCAGTGAGATAGGCGGAGGCGAGACGCAAATCAGTGAGATAGGCGGGGGCAAGACTGTTCAGCAATTTGTAGACATATATAGGAGAATTTTGAACTGGATTTGAAGATGAACCGGTAGCCAGTGCAGGGAGGCCAAGACTGGTGTAATGTGCTCTCTTTTGCGTGCACTGGTTAAAAATCGGGCTGTTGCATTCTGGACCAGTTGTAATTGTACAATGGTGGTCTGACTGATACCAAACAGGAGTGAATTGCAGTAATCAAGCCTAGATGTAATAAATGTGTGAATAACTGTTTCCAGGTTATTTTTTGATAATATGGTCTTCAGCTTAGACAGTCGCCTCAGCTAGATGTAATAAATGTGTGAATAACTGTCTCCAGGTTATTTTTTGATAATATGGTCTTCAGCTTAGACAGTCGCCTCGGCTGGAAAAAACAGGATTTAGCAATCATATTTACATGACCGTTGAGTTTCATGGAAGGATCCCTTATCACTCCCAGATTTGTGACTTTTCGTTTTTCAGACCGAGCTAGAGCAGAAAGGTGGATGCAGTGGTTTGAGATGGTGTCATTGGGAGGGAACATCATGGCTTCAGACTTCTTTTCATTGAAACTTAAGAAATTTAAAGCCATCCAGTCCCTGATGTCACCCAGGCAGCTGAGCAGAGGTTGAATAGAGCAAATACCATTGTGTCTTAGGGGGAAGTAAATTTGACAGTCATCGGCGTAGAAGTGGAAAGGTATGTTGTTTCCGGAAAATAGCACTAAGTGGCAGTAGGTATAAGGAGAATAGGAGAGGACCTAGGATGGACCCCTGCGGAACCCCCCATTTAAGTGCCGTCACTGCAGAACTAATATCTTTAATAGAAACACAAAAGGATCTGTCAGAGAGGTAAGATCTGAACCAATAGCCTATATGCCACAGACTTCCGTTCCAGCACCTCCGCAGTCATTACACAGACGGCGCACTTCCGGTTAGCGGGAAAGACACGAACATAAATGACTAAATACAATTAATAAAACATCGGCATACACACCAATAACAACTCTATACACATATAAAACCATATAAAATTATGGCGACGTTCCCCCTACGGATAGCCGCGATAAATGTTCGCCGAAACCCCCCCGCGGAACAGCTGTTCCCACCGGTGGGCGGACACAACGGTACTCACGTGTAGTGCCGGTAGCGCGCGGCCGCTTCCCGTTTCGGGTCGTTGTCATGGTAGGCTACTAGGAGCTAACGCTAACAACAGCGGAGGTGGATGGGAACCGGAAGTGGCGGGTAGGTGTTGCATTTTGCCGGAAGTACGTCACGCCCCCCCCCGTGGCATATAGGCTATTGAGTGCTGACCCTGTGATACCCACCCACTGCTCCAACCTAGCAATGAGGATCTCATGGTCAGTGGTGTCGAAAGCTGATGTAAGGTCCAATAGGACAAGCAGCACAGAATCACCAGTGTCTGTGGATAAGATGTCATTAGAAACTTTCAGTAAGGCAGTTTCAGTGATGTGGAGAGGTTTAAAGCCAGATTGGAATAACTCAAGGACAGCGTGATCCTCTAGGAAGCACTTCAACTGGGACTCGACTATTTTCTCTAGTAGTTTAGAAACAAATGGGAGTCTGGAGACAGGTCGGAAATTACGTAGATACTATTGAAGGTTCAAGGTTTGTTTTTTTCAGGAGAGGTTGAACAGCAGCATGTTTTAATGTTTTTGGCACCACACCAGTGGATAAACTGCCATTTAAAATAGCAAGAATGGAGGGACCTACACAGCAAATTTTGCAGTGTTAAATCAACTCAAATAGAGTCAAATTTGACACTGTTCCAGAGTGTATTTGGTCCCAATCAGAATTGGTGTTAAATTAACTCTTTCATGAGAGTTGAAAATCCAGTGTTAAATTAACTCTACATTGAGCAACTTTTTAACTCGGATAGTGTTATTTGAAATTTACTCTTTTATAAGAGTTGAAAATCCAGTGTTAAATTAACTCTACATTGAGCAACTTTATAACACAGATAGTGTTATTTGAAATTTACTTTTTTATAATCCAGTGTTAAATTAACTCTACATTGAGTATTTTTTTAACACAGATAGTGTTATTTGGAATTTACTTTTTTATAATCCAGTGTTAAATTAACTCTACATTGAGTAATTTTTTAACACAGATAGTGTTATTTGGAATTAACACAGCAGTGGAAATCACTCCATAAAGAGTATTTTTTACACATTTAAGTGTTATTATTTTACTCTACTTAATTGTTAAAATGTATATAAAGTAACACTTCATAGTGTTAGAACCATGCACAACAATGGTGTTGATAGGATTATTTTCTGAATAGTTCTCAGTGTGTAAAAAATTCTACTCAATTTAAAAACAGATATTAAAATCTGTGCCATAATGGAGGTAACCGTTGAAAAAAATACACACTTAGACATTAAAATTTCAACAATGCATTTGAAACAAAAACAAATTGTACAAAAAGTCTTAATAAAAACATTTATTTGTCAGGCCAAAATACCTAAAAACACATTAAAACAGACTATTGCTTGTCATTAAATGACAATATGGAACAACATACAGTGAGGAATCTGTTGTGCCGTACTTTCTTTGGACATCAAACGGTTTAAAATAACATAGTTTGTCAATTTTAAACACCTTTAGAACTCTGTCAGGTTGTAATCTGACCCTAAATGCATAATAGGGTTCATCAAAAAACATAGTGTCCATCAGTGTTCCACAGAACACAATACAGGAAACCCCCGACAAAGTGCCTTAGTGAACAGTGCAGTACAGTACAGTAATGTATTTTTCAGCACAGAAAAAGCATACAAAATGCAAATTTCTTCCTAAACAGTTCTCAACCATAATCAGCAAAATGATGTCAACCATGAACACTTCTGAAAGAGCAGCAGCTACTGTATTGACATCAATCAGCAGCAAATCACATCTATCAGAAACATGTTGCACCCATCGTGAAACCAGTGCTTTGGTGTGCAGTCCATGTCCATGAAAAACAAGTCCATGAGCTCTAAGAAAGCTCGAAGCAGCAGAAAAAGAAAATGAATTCCCTTACTTTGATTGAAGTGTAGGTAGACAGTCTGTATGATGTTTTTCTCAAGTTCAAACCTGGATCACATGGAACTGCTTAGCCATTGCTCAACCATGAATGTTGGGAGCATTTGAGGCCAGGTGTGAGTTCAGGTGTGTGGTCCTGATGTGAGCAGGTCTGTCCATCAGATCAGGTGTGTGTTTTTTTTGGCAGCAGTCATTGAGGCAGAAGGTGTTGACACACAGGTGATGGATAGAGGCAGGACACCAGAGGCAGGCAGGACACCAGAGGCAGGCAGGACA